>VXBA01004426.1:667083-919822 GCA_013399895.1 Serilophus lunatus | reverse complement strand
CCGCCGAGCCGCGGCCGGGACGGGACGGGACAGGACAGGACGGGACTGGACTGGACGGGACGGCGGCGCCCCGCTGGGCTCCTCCTGAGGCGTGAGCTGGGCGATGCCTCTCGCCGCCGGCCGCCTGGCTCCCGGGGCGCGGCGGCTGTCGGCGGCGGCCCCTGCCCCTGCTGCCCCCTCGGGCGCTCCGAGAGCAGGTAACGAGCGCGGGGATGGCGCGGGGAGCGCGGTGCGGAGGCGCCGTGCAGCGGGGAGCGGGCAGGGAGGGTTTGCCGTCATTTGTTCCTCCCCCGCCCCAGTTTCAAATGCTGGCAATCGGGAGCGGGGTATCCCCGGGAAGGGCAGCGGCAACGGGATCGTGCTGCCGGCGGTCGCCGGGGCGCAGGCGGCGGCGGCGGTGCGACGGGCGGAGGGGTCGGGTAGGGAGCGCAGCGCCGGGGACCCCGGTTTTCGGGGAGCTCCCTGACGGGGCTTCCCCTACAGCAGCTCCACAGGCGCTTTCCGAGAGAAGGGAGGAGGAAAGGGGATTCCAGGGGAGTTCTCAAGTCGCTGCCTTGCAGCTCCTCTTCCCCCCCAGCCTTCCAACCTGCTTCGCCCTCCCTGTGCAGCTTCTGCTCCCGGCCGTTTTCACTGGGGATTTCTTCTTTCTCTCCCTTACCTGTCTCGAAAGGTTTGACTGTAGGTACCAAAGCAGGGATCGACGGCGCATAAAGATGCTGAAGGGTGTTTGGTTGCTCAGTTTGTTAACAGTGGCTGGGATCTCGCGGACAGAGAGTCGCAAACCTGCCAAAGACATTTGCAGCAAGAGCCGCTGCCCTTGTGAGGAGAAGGAGAACGTGCTGAACATTAATTGTGAAAACAAAGGATTTACAACTGTCAGCCTCCTCCTGCCGCCACCGTCCAAGATCTACCAGCTGTTTCTCAATGGGAACTCACTGACCCGCCTGTTCCCCAATGAGTTCGTCAACTACTCCAATGCCGTGACCCTCCACTTGGGCAACAACGACATGCAGGAGATCCGCACAGGGGCCTTCAGCGGCCTTCGCACCCTCAAGAGGCTGCATCTCAATAACAACAAGCTGGAAGTGCTGAAAGAAGACACATTTCTGGGTTTAGAGAGTCTGGAGTACCTACAGGCTGATTACAATTACATCAGTGCCATTGAAGCAGGGGCATTCAGCAAGCTAAACAAGCTCAAGGTGCTCATTCTCAATGACAACCTCCTGCTGTCCCTGCCCAGCAATGTCTTCCGCTTCGTGCTGCTCACTCACCTGGACCTGCGGGGGAACCGGCTGAAGATGATGCCTTTTGCTGGTGTGCTGGAGCACATTGGAGGCATCATGGAAATCCAGCTGGAGGAAAACCCTTGGAACTGCACCTGCGACTTGCTGCCACTCAAGGCCTGGCTAGACACCATCACCGTGTTTGTGGGTGAGATAGTCTGTGAAACCCCCTTTAGGCTTCATGGAAAAGATGTGACTCAACTCACCAGGCAAGATCTCTGCCCTAGGAAAAGCTCCAGTGATTCAAACCAGAGGGAAAAACATCCTGTCCTTTCAGACCCACACATCTCAAGGCTATCGCCCACAGCCAACTCTGCTATGAATCCCACCAGAGCCCCAAAAGCCAGCCGTCCACCCAAAACTAGGAACCGCCCCACCCCCCGTGTCTCTGTGTCAAAAGACAGACAAATATTCGGACCTATCATGGTTTACCAGACAAAGTCTCCTGTGCCCATCACCTGCCCAGCTGGCTGCATCTGTACATCACAGAGCTCAGACAATGGCTTAAATGTTAACTGCCAAGAGAAAAAGATCAGTAACATCTCTGATCTCCACCCCAGGCCAACCAGTCCAAAGAAACTTTACCTTACCAGTAACTATCTGCAAGTCATTTATAGAACAGATCTCACAGAGTACAGCTCTCTGGATTTGCTACATCTAGGAAATAACAGAATTGCAGTGATACAAGAAGGTGCCTTTACAAACCTCACAAGTTTACGTAGACTTTATCTTAATGGCAACTACCTTGAAATTCTGTACCGGTCTATGTTTGATGGGCTGCACAGCCTGCAATATCTCTACCTAGAGTACAATGTCATTAAGGAGATCCTGCCACGCACATTTGATGCTCTGAGTAATCTTCATCTGTTGTTTCTCAACAACAACCTGCTCAGATCCTTGCCTGACAACGTCTTTGGTGGCACTTCCCTCACCAGACTCAACCTTAGAAACAATCATTTCTCACATCTGCCTGTGAGAGGAGTCTTAGATCAGCTGTCAGCTCTAATTCAGATAGATCTCCAGGAGAATCCTTGGGACTGCACATGTGATATCCTGGGACTGAGGAACTGGATAGAGAAAGTCACTGACCAGAACAACCAGCAGTCAAATCCCCCTGTAGTTATCAATGAAGTCATATGTGAGTCTCCCACTAAGCACTCTGGAGAGCATCTGAAATTCCTGAGCAAGGAAGCCATCTGCCCAGAAAACCCCAACCTGTCAGATTCTCTTCTCTCCATGAACCAGAACACAGATACACCCCATCTCCTTGGTGCCTCACCCAGCACCTACCCAGAATTACACACCGAAGTTCCACTGTCTGTCTTAATTTTAGGCTTGCTTGTTGTGTTTATTTTGTCAGTTTGTTTTGGGGCAGGCCTGTTTGTCTTCGTCCTCAAGCGCCGGAAGGGAGTGCAAAGCATGCCCAGCAGCGCAAACAACGTAGATATAAGTTCATTTCAACTCCAGTATGGGTCTTACAACACTGAGACCCATGATAAAACTGAGGGACATGTTTACAACTACATTCCCCCTCCTGTTGGACAGATGTGCCAAAATCCAATTTACATGCAAAAGGAAGGGGATCCAGTTGCCTATTACAGGAATCTCCATGATTTTAGCTATAGCAATCTTGACCACAAAAAGGAAGACCCCACCAGTCTTGCATTTACCATCAGTGCAGCGGAATTACTGGAAAAGCAATCCTCGCCAAGGGAGCCAGAGCTTCTGTATCAAAATATTGCAGAAAGGGTCAAGGAACTCCCCACTGGAGGTTTAGTTCATTATAACTTTTGTACCTTGCCCAAAAGGCAGTTTGCCCCTTCATATGAATCGAGACGCCAAAACCAGGACAGGATAAATAAAACTGTTTTATATGGAACTCCCAGGAAATATTTTGCAGAACAGTCTAAACCTGAACATCCTTTACTCCAAGGAAAGCTACAAACAGAACCAGACTACCTCGAAGTTCTGGAAAAACAAACTGCAATCAGTCAGCTGTGAGGGGGGAGGTGGGAGACAGAGAAAATTTTTTAAATGAGCTCAGCATCACATTTCATTAAGTCTGAACTCAATGTTGATGTCATCTGTCACATTCTCAACATTTCCACTTTTTTAAATCAGAGAAGGTGTGAGAGAGAAAGGGAACCCTTGCAGCATAGCAGGGATATGGTGTTGCTTTTGCAACATTCTCTTTAAGTTATTTCTCTCTCCTTTTGACCCTTCTGTAGGAACTGTCACTGCAAATGTATCTTTCTGTAATAGATCTTGCATAATTCTTTTTGATTTTGAAGGAAATGAGGAAGGGGGTCTTGGGTTTTCTGTTTTGTTTTGTTTTTCTCTTCATTTCAAAGTGGAAACTTAATGTATTATGTAGAAGATCTCCAAAGATCTTTTTTCCTGGACTGACTTTCTTTTGTAAATAATAATATACAGTACTGCTGTTTCAATTACCGACTATAGCCACTGGGCGTCACTTTTTTGTGTTAAAGTGCCTTTGCACTTTAAGTACATTATTACTTAATTGTTGCTCTTAGCTTTGATAAATTGAACCTATTTTAATGTGTTGTATTTTTGAAATTAAAAAAATGTAAAATAGATCTATATGTCAGCTGCATTAAATCAGAAGGTTTGATTTATAGGAAAGCTGCCCTTCTTTAAGTGACTCTAGTTCTAGGACCTTACAGGCTCAAATGTAAATTATTGGGGTATTTCTTCTCTCTAGGTTTGTTTAGAATGATTCACTGAAATCAACTGAGAGGACTTAGCAATGGACTAGAGGTTATCGAATGCCTCAGCTGGGAATAACAGCTCATTAATAAAAGATGTTTAACACAATGTCATAGTGAACTGAACAATTAATGTCCTTCTTAATACGTTGCATTGCAGCTCTAACACAGTAATGTTCAGTGGCTTAAGATTATTTTCATACTTACTAGAACATTACGCAAAATATTTTATGCATGGAATTAGATATTTTTATACATTTTGTGACAGAGTTTATATTTGTAACTTTTTGGACGGAAATTAACATGTCCTTTTCCTGCCAGGTACATATTTTTTTCATAAGCAGGGACACCAGCAGGGGTCATCCCACACCTCGTTAAATTTATTAACATACAGGCAAATGAACCAGTGCCAAAGGTAAAATCTGAACCTGGATCTCTGGAGTCCTCCAAATGAAGGTAGCCAAAATCAGTATGTGCATCACACTAACTTTCAGCAGTCTGAATAATGTCTGGTTTTCAGTCTCTAAAGCAAGGGTAATACTGCAATAGTTCTAATCTGCTTGAGGAAACTACCATTAAATTAATTTTTAAAATTTTATAAAGTGTTTTAAGTTAACTGAATTCCATTTTCATTTTGGTTTTCTTAAGCCCGTCAGTGAACAAATACAGTAAGTCTTCCCCTTTCCTATTAACTCAGGCCTGTTTTGCTTCAAATTTTATGATATCACCTTCAATTTACATTTCCTTCCTGGAGAATATTGAAATCATTTTTATTAACAAGTATACAGTCAAACTTTATTAAGCCTTATTAGCTTCTAAATAATTTTTAGATGCAAACATAATTGTGCAATTTAAACAAACAGCCCTTATTTACAACAAAAACAGTTTTGTTTTGTCTATTCTAAATCCTTATGCAACTGGGATGGTGATCTGCATATAAAGTAGGCCAGGCTTTTCAATTCCTTATTAAAGCAATTGATGGAGTCTGAAAGAAGCACACTGTTTCCTTTTCATAAATAGGTTACTGCACATAATAATCCTTTATTATCATGCAGAGATTGAAGTGGCCTCTGCTGACTGATTTTTAGAGCTTTACTATAGTTAATAATACAGTATCTACAACTTAGAGAAATTTACAGCAATAGCATTTAAGCTATAAATAACTACAATCAATGTTGTTCTAATCAGGACTTTGCCAAAAGGAAGTTGTTTTATATTTAAGAGCTAAAGAGGCTTTGTGAGTATTGCCAGATATCTGAGTCATTCAGTAAACTGTCTTCTAATGATTTATGTGACATATGGGTACATTAATATGCTAACATGTCAATTCTTTATGTTTAGAGTCCGTAGCATCTATGGCTGCTCATTAGATCAGGTTTAGAACTGAAGTGCTACAATGAACTACTGAAGAATCAGTCTTCAAAATGGTCTCACTTCAAGAAGGAGGCGAAATGGTATCACTTTAGTTGAACCTGGAACATTTGACTGGAATAGCATCCATCTTTGAGCAAGGTACTTGCTTGAAAGCTTCCAGTAGTGACTGTCTTATCATGGCTGCTTTCCCTGGGTATATAAAAGCACTACCAAAAAACTAGGAAAAGTATAAGTCTTATTTTAAAGTAAAATCATTAACTCTTTCCAGTTATGATTGTACCGTTACCTGCAAAATAAGTACCATGTTACATCTGGCAGCAGCTAGGAAACTATTATTATTCTCCAGTGAACCAAAACCAATTATATGGGTTTTTTTATCTCAGAAGAAGCTAATTTTTCCAACAAATGTGTCTTCAATTTTGTTGTGTTTGCAAACAGAGATAGGAATTGATTCTTTTAGCAACTTGATATTGTTTGCTTTATTGCTTCAGTCTCGGACTACTTTCATGTTTGCTTTGGTAGTGCAGCCATACTTTACAGAGGTTGTTGCTTTATTTTTCCTTAGCTCTCCTAGTGAAATTTATTTTAAGGGCTAGATTTTATTTTGCATCACCAGCTTAAAAATCATTATTACTGTAGATATTTTAGGTTTGTTTTTATAACCTTCAGCTGACATCTATTAAGCAATTCTTTTCATTGAGTGTCTAGGTGAGAGAGAAGATTTTTTTCAGTTACGCTTAAAGAGATTTGTTTAACAGTGAAAGTGTGTCGTCAGCTGCTGTATAGAAGGTCTCCACATTTCTTCAGTTGGGCAGCCCTGGTAGCTGCTGCTTGTTAGGGAAGAGCTGCTTGCCTGAGTAGTGGCTTGATAATGAGTCTGAAAAAATTTCTTTCATAGTTTGAAAAGTTGAACTGTGAAAATTATGTAACCAGGTTAGCAAAGTATTTTTTTCTCAGAAAAATGGGATGCAAATAGTTCTCTTTCTTCATGAGGTTTTTTTTTGTTTGCATGCTTGTTTGTTTTTGTGAAAGTGGACACAATGACCTTTACAGAAACAGTAACTGTGCAGACTGAAACACTGTTGAAGCTTTGCAGTTATCTCCAGTGAAAATGAGGGGCGGTACACTTCCAAACCATGTATATATCTTCATCATATTTTATTATTTGAGCTCCAGCATTTGCTCAGCTCCTACCTCACGTCTAATACCTGCTTCCAAACCCTCACCATGTAATGGACCTGTCCCCCTAAGCACTCCTTTCCTTTTGTAACATGTTCTGAAGGACCTATTTCAGCCTTGAAAAGAGCTGATGTCCCTGTTCCACCAAGTGGTCAGCCCTTACCTCTTCTCCTGAGTAGGCCCATGTGAAATGAGGCACCTTATCCCAGTGGTATGCCTGGGATCTGTGCTGGAGGAAGGTCTGCACAGCTGTTTCCTCTTCCACTGGGACAGAGAAGAGAAGCCCAAGATCACGGAGCCTTTCAACTTGCATACAGTATTAACTGTGTGCGAACGCTGGCCATGCAAGCAGCATTTCTAAGCAAGAACAAGTGGATGAATTCTCTGAAACTACTGACATAAAATCACACTTTGCTGTAATTTTGGTGAGTTCTCCTCAGCATGAGCTAATCTTGCCAAAGTTAGCTGCTAAAATTTTAAACTCTGACTGGTTGTGTAGTGTCTCTAGAGTAAATAGCAAAAACCAAGCCATTCAAAGGGGATTTATTCCCTCTCAAAATATATGGCATGAATTGGGCTACAGATGTCCCTGGTTATTTCCAGGAACTGTAGAGAGGATAGATGATGAGCATTGCTAATGGCTAATACCCACATAGCTGTAGTCAGCCCTGCCTGATCATTTTATAGCACATCCACATGCAACATGTATGCTCTGCCGAGTATCTGCCAGTCTCTACCCCAAGATATTTCCATTGTCTGTGAAAGAAATATTCCCTGTGGAGTTTATAGCCTGCTTTGATCAAATGCGCTGACTTTTTCTAACACCTTCTGCTGATAGAGAACTACAGTAGAGTTTTGTTTTATTTTATTTTTCTTTCCATCCATACTTGAGTTTGTAAAACAAAAATTACACTTTTTGAAGTTAGAAGCTGTAAATAGTAGTGTCAAAATAAGGATCCCAACAAGTTAAATTGCCTAAATAAAAGTCTTATGGAATATTGAGCTTGTATAAGAATACAAATGCCATAATTTTAAACTACTCATGAGTGAAATGAGATACTGGAAATGTTAATGAAAATTTTTAGGCTTTCAGAGGCTAATCACTGATACAGTTTGTGATTTTTCATATTACTCCTTTTGCAGAAAATAAATGTCATTTAACAGAGAGAGAAGAAAACAAAAAACTATTTCCCAAAGACCTCCCCTAACTGTACAACTCCAAAATAACAGTAAATTAACTTATGCAGATGATGTGACACTTCTTGTATATTTCCCTTCACTTTTTCAAAGCATTCTCCATAGGAGAAGTACAAGAGTTGTTCTTTTCTAAGAGGATCATTAAGTCTGTTTGGATTATTGATCTCATAGCTTTTCTGGGCACAAGGCCAAGCATTTTGTCTAAGGTTTTTAATCCTAGCTAATGAGGGAGGTGGATTAATGAGAAGGTTTTTGTTGGTGTTTTTTTGATTCTTGAAGGGCTGGTTGGATTTTTTGAACCAGTAGATTGACATGTTTATGAGTACAGATGAATAGATTGTTTTGAATGAAAGAAACGTTGGAGTGGCAATCAGAGATGCAGTCATTCTAAATACCAAATAGACTCAAGAATGTGAGTGAAGTTTGAAAAACAAGACATCATAAAAGTGGGGGTTTTTTCCCTGAGATCATGAACACAGAGGGCACTCCTTTGAGTACAGCAGCAGATTTTGTTACATGCTGCTAAGCATTTGGAGGGATGAAATTAGAGGCCAGATGCACCTCTGTTATCTTTAAGGATACACTGAAGTGTTCAGAATTTGGTTCTCAACTCTGTTACATCGTGTTCACAAATCTGCATTACCACTGGTTATGCACTAGGCTTGAAAAAGTAAACAAGGTGTAGTTTGGAAAAGTAGAGCTGATTGCATTATTTCTGAATGGTTTTTATTTCTTTTTTTTTAAAAATTACAATTAATTAACCATTTGTTCAATTAATGCCATAGACTTAACTTCTAAGGTCTGTCATACAAACTGACTTTTCAGCAAACGGTTCAGTTCAATATTTGTAGTTACTTACAAAACAAGAACAACTCAAAACATAGTGGCTGATCTTAAGAAGGAAGGTGGCACTGCCATTTAGCAATCAAGGTAATGTAAATCTGTTATTTGCAGTATAACAGAAATTTCTTGGCAACTCAGATTCCTTGTATCTTCTGTTCTTGCCCTGCGTGTGCATTGCTCTCCAGAAGTGTTAGACACCAGTTGTCTTCTGCGTAGGAGGCAGTACAGCCTTTTTAAGAATGCTGTCTGCATTAGAAAAATGTATATGTAGACCTGTTGCAGTTATCTCCTCTTAAGACCTATTTCTATACAAAAGCCTGGGAAAAAAATCCCACTGAGATAACTGATAATGTGAAGGATTTTATTTTAAAACATCTTGATTTTATTTCCTAGAGCCTCTCAACTGAGAGGTAAAGGAATTGGAGTTAAGGCAGTTTTTTCCCATGATGTAAACTTTTTTCCTTCTCCCTAGGCATTTGTTGCAGATTGGCATGAGTGACAATAATCTCATCAAATATGGGCAATCCTGTTGAACTCACCCAAATGTGAGTGGCAGAGGGGAGAGAAACATGGCTATGTCCTCTTACCATCTCATAAAATGCCATTTAGGAGTTTTCTAGACTGAGCACTCATTCCCATAAATCAGAAGTCAGCATATTCCAAGTTTATACTGGAGTCACTAAGTATCAAATTTTCAGTAATATTTGAGTGATGGGATATTTTGGCTATCGCATCTCTTGCTTCTGAGAGAGTGAGATTTTGCTTGGAATCTGGTTTATTCTCTCTCTTATAAATTTTAACTCCTGATTATTCCTGACTAGATTTTTATTATGGAATATGCTCAGCTGAAACTTTTATTTCACAAGTAGCCAAGTTTCTCAAGTACCAGACAGCTGAGACTTGAACAAGTCAGAAGTTTCAGAAACTCAGTGATCCATTCAAGTAAGCAAAGCTTTACCAAAGCTTTACTGCTGCCATCACATCTGCTGTGTTCTGCTGAGCTGTTGATTTTATTCAGATGTATTCCAGCTTGAAACACATACACACTAATAAGTATCTGTGTAAAACCTTATAATATTCAATTTATGTGCTCACTTACAATAGAAAAAAAAAAGAGAGAGAGTTGGAGGTTGAGAAAAGCCTTTCATATTTCTGGGCTGTTTTTTTTCTGAAGGTTTCAGAGGAATTTATTATGATTAATAGTGAATCAAAAGGAATTCTAACAACAGAATTGTGTGGGAGTTTTTTGCATTTTTGTACAAGGTAGTGGAGGGATGGGATGAGGAAGGGAGAAAACGGTAAATTAGAATTGTTTTAACTGTCAAGATGTTGAAAGGAGACTACCAGAAAGCTTAGGACTTCAGTGGTTCTGTCCCAAAGAGATTACACAAAAGCCTATTTTTCTGGGGCAATATCTAAAGGGAAATGGTACACAGGCTGCTTTCCTAAAGGCTGAGAGAACTGGACAGACCCTTCCCTTGGAGAGCTGAGAAATCCTTAAAGTTGTAACAGATTTACTGTAATTTGGACATAAGCAGGGCTCATGTGAAAAGACAATTATAGTGGGGAAAAATGCTTAATTCTGCAGTTCGCATTTTAATTAGTGATACAGTTTTTAGGTTGTGATTTCTGATACCATATTTACCATTGCATTCAACTCATAAGCTACTTACCAGAACTGAGTGGATATTGATGTGGCCTTCTTTTCCATAATGCAATGTTTACAAATTTGTTTGATGGTTGCCAGTGACCTTGCACAAGGCACACCTGTGTCCCTATGCTTTAATTTCTGCATCATTAAATAAGGAGGATGATACTTTGTACCTTAGTCTAGTGAGATTTACTGATGAGAATTGTTAAGCACTGGCTTTGAAAAACAATTATACTTATGATTTTATAGCTTCATCCAAGTGCAGCAGTAGTGTACTGCTTCTTACCCTGGTTGTGTTTTTCTGATGTAAGAATGTCATGTGTACGTGTCAGATTTAGTTTAGTTTTCTGTTTTTGCAGTTAAAAACAGATCATAAAGATCACCTTGTACAGGAAAAAGATACCGTCTCCTTGTAAAAGGAGATGAGATACATGGAATAAAATGGGGAGAAGGAGGAAGCTACAGTTTGTTTTTAAACTGTTGAAAATACACAGCATCCCATCTCCTCAATTTTTCCTCTCTGTCTGAGTTGAATCATCTTGTCTGTTTCTGCCCTTTATAATCCTTTCAGAAATAGTTCTTAGCACACCAGTTATTTTTTACTCACCTTTTTTTCCATGTCAGTTTGGCTATTGCAGACATATTTTATGCTAGCAAATGACCAAAAAGAGTCTCTGAGTGACTGACAGCTGTTGAAATAAGAACCTGGCTCTCTGGGGAAAGAAAGAAATTCATTCAACTTTCCTTTTCAGCCTCTTCCCTAGGCTCTGTAGCTTCTCATTTTTTCTACTCCATAGTAACTATAATAATTCTGTTCTCTATTGAATGCTAATTGTAGGCCTGTTTTCCCATATATAGCCCAATTATATACTGTAAAATCCAACTATATTTTAGAAAAGCCACCATTTTCCATAGGCAGTCTTTTAGAATGAATGTGGACATGTCGTGCCTAGCAATCTGATGTTTCCATGCAACAGAGAGCTTTTTTGTAAATGTAGGACTACATGCTACAAGAATCTGTGGCACTAAATCTATCCGACACAACAGAGAGATAATTTCACTTCCGCTTTTCATTAACCAACTAAAATTCATTCAATGGCTAGGCCTGTTCTTTTGGTTTATGTTTAGATATTGTGCCAGCTAAATGTTGAGACCGCTAAGACTAATGCTTTCATTTTCTTGCTGATTCATAAAACAGGACATAGGAACAATTATTCCTGGTTTCTAGACTGTAAGTGACATGGGGGTTTTGGCTGCATGTGGTAAGTGCTCTGATCCCATGCACAATTTTATACTTCTAGATAACTGGCAGTTGTTTAGATAATATTTCTATGGAGTGTATGGTACATGGTACACAGTACACGAAAAAATACTTCTGGCAGTACAGTGTAAACCATCTGTCCTGGACCAGCAGAAGTCTATCAAAATCAGTATTTCAAATAGTCCTTAAAAAGACTTGTTCTCTGTAAGTTCTTGGAGAAATCTAAATTGAGGAACAGAAACATTCAATGACCCTTTTGACGTGTTCATCTTTGAGATTTTAAGTGTTAATGTTTTTTCTAAGGAGAACAGTTTGTTATTTAAGCATGGATATCCAGATCCTCAGCTGCTGTAAGCAGTGTTTAGCTCCCCGAGCATCACTGTTATGATTTATAGTAGCTGAGGATGCAGTTGCTTTGTTTTGTAAAACCCTTATCCTAAGCAATCAACATTTATACCAGTAATGGATCAGACCTATAAGCAATGCAGTATGTTGTTCTCTTTCGTTTCACTGCTTTAGAATCAATACTATTTGCCACTGCTTTGGAATTTTTAGTCACATTTGAAAAGAAAGAGATCTTTGAAAGTTCACCATCTAGTTCATTTTGGAATGTAAATAAAATGCAAATAAAACTCTTGGGTTGGTACATTTAGACACTCAATGCTTCAAAAACCTTTTTAATTCTCATGTCATAGAGTTAGAAATGCAATATAGTGAGACAGAAAGGCACATTTTTTTATTCTCCATTTGGAACTCCTTACTTATGTGTAAAGATTAAAGCTTCTTAATAGCTCTTGCATACCTAGTTTGCCACCCTCAGAGTTTGGATGTGAGTGTAATCAGTGGTAACTGCACTGCAACAGTAAATGTGCTTTCAAAGAAAACTCGCTGTAGCGTCTTGGGACATGCACAAAGTCACATTTAGAAAGTCACATTTTCCCAAGGAAGGCCACAGCTGTTTCTTCTTTGTGAGCAATACATTGACTCCATCTAAAATACATAACATTATCATCATGCAAATATTTATGCCACCTTAGAATCAGAGTTACTTTTTTCACAATAGATAAGCTTCCTGTATTATTGGAGATAACGAAAATCCAATTTCTGAAAATGTTCTCTTATTATTTCTTTTTTTCCTCTTCTTTTTATTAGCGAAGAACTTGTAATTATTTGGTCTTATTCAGATGTTCCAGAGGAAGAATTGAAGTCATATTTCCCACACATTGGGATTCTGATAATTGAAATTCACTGCTTTCTCTTCTTTCTATTGCCTTTAAATAAAGGAATGTACTAGGGAAAAAGACTCAGCTCAGTCTGGAATGATACAAGTGCAAGTCAAGAATAACTGAAAACAGTTTTGATCACCCTTTGAAATCCTTGATTAAGCAGTTTTGCTAACACTCAGAGAAATTCACTGGAACCTTTTGATTTATTGCACAATAGGTAGAAAGCTGCTTTTCTTTTTCTTCGGGCTCTTACCCTGCCAATGGATATTTGTTCTGTAAGTAGCACTGACATGAAAAGTCTGAAGTTGTCCACTTTTCTCCCAAAGTTCCCTTGGTAAATAGAGTACCATGAGGAGAGCGGTACTAATCCCTTAAGTTTAGCTCTGTGAAAAAGCCACACTGAAAGCTGTGAAAGCTTTGAGGAAAATTAACAAAACTTTGCAAGCCTTGCCAGCATCTTTCCAGAATACTTGCCATTATATGAGATTACATTTTAATAATACCCCTAACAGTTTCTTCCATGTTAATAAAATACAAGCATGGAAATAACAATGGAATAACCCCTTCACTGAGGTGTCTCCATTTAGAAACATGAATTGTGATGCTAAATGCAATTCTTTGATCATTGATTTTTCTTATTAATTAAATTAATTGAATTGATAAGTTGAATTTTGCTGCCCCTAGACTGAGTAGTCAGGCTGACTAACAGCCAGGCTGCTTTTGCAAAGGGGAAATAAGAGACAGAAGGGGAACTGCAGCAGAGACACAGAAACACAGCCCTGAAGAGGTAGTTAAGGCCACCAAAAAGGAGAGCTCTGTCCTTTTAGGAGGGACCACCACACTCACACATAGGGACAGGCTCCTCCAGCATGACATGCCACCTCACATTCCACAGTCAGGCTTTGATGGGCTTCTGCATCACCAAACTAGACAGAGGGCACCTGGCCTCTGTGCTTCCCAAAGAACTGCTTGCAGGAGACACACATTGAGACAGTTGCGCTGTGTTATCTACCCATACAAAGCCATCTATATTCTCTTAAACTTGACTAATTTGGTAAGAAATCTAATGGTCTGGTAAGGTCTAAGGGCTAAGGCACTCTGTCTGAGGTGCTCTGTGCTTCAGCTGAACGTGATAGAGAGACAAGTCTCCTCCAGAGAGTCCTAGGAGCCTGCACTGACACCCCTAATCTCATTGCATTCAATAAGATGCCACTATTATTAAAAAAAAGCCATAAGTAAGACATCTCAACAAAGGCACAGAGGAAGATAAATATTAAAATGATTATATAAGAGGAAGTACTTGGTGTTGGAGATCAAACAGGAATCCAGTGGTGGATCTGCTGAGATAAAAACTGGCATTCCAGAGTACAACTCCTTGAATGTACTGCTGCTCTGTCTGTGACACAGATACTGCTGCCAACAGAAAATCACAGATCAGAGGTGTTCCACAGTTTCCAAATGGTTGGGGTTTTTTATATCAGTACTCTTGCTGAGTTCAAGGTCTCCCAAATTTACAGAAATGGAAAGAAGCATAAGGTGAAGTCCTACTGGATGAACAAATGTTGCTCTGAATGTAGTCTCCAGCCCATTGTGGAAGAAAAGACATTCCCATTACCATGTTAATAGCTAAGTATTGCTTTCCATGGGATGGAAAATATGGAGGAACAACTAACTACTTTAAATAATTTAGCCCTACTCTGCCAATTCTCCAGTACATGGCACATTTTCCCTCCTCTATGACGAATAATGTTTAGAAGTCAACCTGTTTTTAACTGGGGGGGTTGGGAGGCTGGGGAAGAGGTGTTGTTCAGGGGTTGTAGTAAAGATGGGGAATGCCGCAGAAACAAGCCTTGCATTTCTAGACTGAGATCAATAGTAATCTGTCAAAAATGTATGAACAGGACCATCCTGAACAGGAAACAGGGAGATAAGTCCCTGATGACCTCAAAAGTGAAGGAACAAATGAGCCCTGTCTTGCTTTTTAACTGATTCTGGCTCCAACAGCTTTCTGAAAGCACAGATGGAAGAAGAGCACTGGACTCTCTCTGCCCTGAGAATAAAGTGGGTCACATAGCACCATTAATTTTTAAGCAAAGTTGCTCCCTTCAAATCAGTGCTTGACTTGTTCTTAAAGATTGTGCACTGATCTACCCTTCTAATGCAGATGAATTATTATCTCTTTACCAAACATGGCAGTACTGAAGTCTCTAGTCCAGTGCAGCAAGAGATTCAAATTCCAGTGATAGTAGGAGAGGGTCCTTTGAGAGATGAACTGTAACATTACTGCCTCCACAGATGATTCTCTATAATAAATGTTGCTTTTTTTGGCTGTTTGATTTTGTCATTCATGTGGGATCCATGTCATTTAACAGTAGCTACCTAAGCATGAGTTTTATCTTGTCTAGTTTAATCATCAGTGTTCTATAGTTAGCAGAAGAAATCAGTCCCACCATGAGTTGATTCATCTCACCCACCTCAGCAAATTGCCATTGTCTGCACACTATTTATGCCTTTGTGAATTAGATAGGCTAGTCTTCTCCCCAGGTTAAATTAAGAGCTAAAACTCTTGCTGAACAGAAAATGGATGAAACCTCCAGAGCATTTTTTATTTTCAAGTCATATCTGTATGGATCTTCAAGCTTCTGTTAGAAACACATGAATCGTCCATGTTTTAAAGGTGAAGTGAAACTCTTGTCAAGAAAGAAAGATAATCAAAGGAAAGAAGCAAGAAGTTTTCTCTTATATGATTTTGGTTTTTTATAAGAACAGTATACATTTAGTGGTTTGCAGCCCCCTACACATCTCTGCTTTATGCCTTAGCGCTCTTAGCTAAAAGACTTAGCGCTCCCTAGCCTTAAATGTCCCCCACCCACCTCTCTTTTTGAAGATACTCAGCTCAGATAATTCTGTACCAAATTTTCTGTGTCGATGCCTGGATTCCTCCTTTGAGTATTTAAAAAGAGTACTTATAATTATTCTGCTTAGCCAACCACGGATTTATGATCTGCTGTTTATCATAACAGTCGCTGCTTATAGCGAGTGACCTCACTTTGCTCTTACTCACCAAGACAAATCACTCTATCTTTTTTACATGTCCTTTTGTAAATGAAAATACTTAGGAGAAAAGGTAGCATTTTCAAAGGCTTGCTGGTTTCTAAGTGTTGAGCCATACCATAAATCATGTCTTTAACATCTGGTCGTAAAAGAAATACATGTATTTTTAACCAGCTAATGCTTGGGGTTTTTTCCACCTCTCAGCAGTTCTGGGTGTGTAAATGGTTACTTCAGCAGCACAGACATGAAGAACTGTTGTTACCCAGACAAGTCATATGAGTTTACAACATTTGGTGATTTATCTGGGTTTTTTCAGTTGCTGTTATTTTGACACCAATCACGTTTTTCCAGATAAACAGTGCCTCAGGCAGTTAAGGACCATCCAATTACAGATAGAAAAGCAATCCTCATGATCTACTGGGCCCTCTCTCCCAGCTCCCAAGGTGAAACCCAAATGTGAGTAGCAGACTCAGTAGTGGCAGACTTTACAAGGTGCTCACGTTAGGAAAAGGTGCCTCTGCAGCCAACTAACTTTGTCCAGTACAACTTCTAGTCATCCCTATTGCAGAAGTTAAGTAAAGATAAGTGATCGGTTAGCTGGAGATGTCTAGATCCCCTCCCCGCACATAGACTTTCCTCCATCCACCTCCTGTTATCTGTGCTGACAAAATGTACAATACAATGCAAAAAATAAAAGCTTTCCTGAATAGGATTTTTAACATCTTAATCACAGAATCAACACCATTAATCTTCATTTAGAAAGCCATGGATATTGGTTTCTATAACAAGTAAATAATAATTCTTTTTTATTACTTGCTCTCTGCAATAAAGATGCATATTTTACTCTTCTGTTTAGTGCTGAGCAGACAGAAAGAAAGTGCAGTCTATATCCTTGCTTTAGGTGAGCCCTTCTTGTCTCCCAGTTCCTACATACCCACCCTTCTCTCCTTTATAAAATAAACAAACCAGCAATAACTACATCACTTCTTCATTTACATTGGCTCCACTAAAAGAACATTTTCAGCTATAACTGATCAAACAGGGCAATTCATCCATGCAATAATTGCATAATTGTGAGCTTATCCGGAAGAACCGTA
Organism: Serilophus lunatus; assembly: GCA_013399895.1. NCBI lineage: Eukaryota > Metazoa > Chordata > Aves > Passeriformes > Eurylaimidae > Serilophus > Serilophus lunatus. The sequence continues at coordinate 902,931 of VXBA01004426.1, read as the reverse complement.
AGGAAGATAAGGATTTCCCTATAGGAAATGTATACACAAGTAGAATGTAAATGTGGTAAATGCACAACAATGCATGTAATTCATTTGCTTCTACTGTAAGAGTCGCAAACTGAGAAATCAAGAAACTTAAAACTGTTCTTTGAAAGTCATACAGGTGAGTCATATTAATTACAGAATTGTTTCCTTTTTTTTGCTAAAACAGTGTTTGTATATTTTCCACAATTCATTAGATTCCATCAGCTGGTATTTAGAGTTCTGAGAGTCCCAGGCAGAAGGAGGTACTGAAGTGTAAAGTATGTGTTGTTACTGTTCATTGCTATTTGATACCCATCACTTTCCACTCTAGGATCGCTAAGTGTGAAAGAAAATTCAGGTTGTAGGGACAACTCTTCTAAAAATATCAGCCCATGACTTATTTCCTTTTTTTTNTTTTTTTTTTTTTTTTTTTTTTTTTTTGCTTTCTTACTGCAAAAGGATGAAATTCACCCATCAAAGATAATATAAGCCAGTTGCACTCTTCTGTTGCAATCCCGTATCACTGAAGTTCTTGTAAATTCAGTAGGAGTAGAAATAAAGACTTTATTTGAACTGCAGTATTTTCTTATAAGAAGTTTTCATATAAGTGAAAATCCTCCCAGCATCAAAGCAATTTGTAAGGAGACACTGAATTTGCTGCTGAAAAAAGAATTTTAAATGCTGCAGCATGTTCCAAGCCACTAGTTTGTGGTCTTGAATAATTTCCCTCAGAAATGGAAGCCGTAACCATCTCATTTTATGCCATGGCTAGTCAAGAATCTGCCTTTTGGTGTTTATGGCACCAATTTAATACGTTCTATCTGTATTCGTGGAAAATATACAGAGCCTTTTTGGCACTGACTGACTTAGTTTTAGCCAAATAGATACATGACGTTTTCTATTTAGCAAGTCCATTCACATTCAGTTATTACCCATCTATTTAGTCTTTTAAAGTCCTTACTCTTCTTGCAAGATTTCCATTAGACTAGAAGGTTTAAAAAGTACTGCTGAGCCAACACAACAAAAGGTGCATTGAACAAAATGATAAGGAAAACAGTATCAACAGGTTCCTGAGATAATTATCTCTGATCTCCAAACAATTATTTCTATTTTAATAGTACTGACAGAATTAATCTGTCTGAAGATTGAGAAACAGTTAATTCTGCTTTCTATATTTTTTCTAGTCAGGGTAAAACTACCTAATACACAAATACACACATTTCAAGCAAATCTGACAGAATGAGGGCATCACAGTTATGATACTCCACGTATATTTGGAACTGTGGGTAAATTTAGTAGGATTGCTGCAGTTGCTTGAAATACACACAGTTAACACCATTCTCTGAATAAGAAAGGAAAGAGCACAAATCACTTGCTAGTTAAATATAAAATGAGGAAAGAGAGACCCTCTGGATGTATACTGGAGGTATAATTCAGATTCCTAATCAGCTGTGGCAAAAACCAGCCTTCCTACCCACTAGTGTTCACACTGTCAGTGCTGCCTGCCCAGTGCTTCACACAGGACAGAGGTTATACAGCTGCACAGCTGCAGCCACACTTTAACAGACTCTGAACTTCTCACGTAATAGTTTGAAATGCCAGCCTCCTGCCTCCTTGGAGTAACATGAAAGCTTCTGTTTGTCTGTGCTCTAAGGGTCATATCCAGCTTTCCTGAGAACCTGTGGGCTGATTTGAATGGACTTTGGATCTGGCTGCTGTCTTTGAACCCTTTCTCAAAAAAGAGCCTGGAAATACTGAGCCAAGTACCTGTGCCTGAGAAAAGACTCTCTGTGTCACATTTCATGCCTAGAACAGGACTAAACCAGGTGCTGAATGAATCAGGATCAGGAATGGATGTGAGACCTGCAATCCTGTGTCCTACAATGGGTTACAGAGGTTACCTTACACTTATCTCAGATTTTTTGTTATCTGTTTCCCAATAGGACAACTTTCAAGATAATTAGTTCCTTTAATTAAGAACTTAATTATTGTGATGCATTTGATAAAGCCTATTCTATGTTCTTAAATGAGCAATAGTTATTGAATTAATCCTTCCAGACAATAGGTTGACATGCATATTCAGGGTCATTAGCATGGCTGCACTGTTGGGTTGTCAGTCCAAAGACACAAAAAAAACTAATCCGGGGAATATGACACAGTAGCAGCAGCAGCAGCTGTGACTACATTAAATTTTGTGGCTCAGCACTACATCAAGCTGGACAGGGGTTCCTGGTCTCAGGGGGAAACCCAAGCAAAAGCTGAGAACCCCACCAGGAATTGGCAGCTCTCACAAGTGGGACTGGCATGGCTTGGACAGTGGAATCAAGTGCACCCTCAGCAAGTTTGTAGTTGACACAAAGCTGAGCCATTGACACATGACATAATGAAGTTCAACAAGTCCAAGAACAAGGTGCTGCACCTGGGTCAGGGCAATCAGACATGAGTATAAACTGGACAAGAACTCTCCTGGAGTGCTGCTTCCAGCTCTGGGATGCACAGCACAAGAAAGACATGGACCTGTTATAGCGAGTCCAGAAGAGGCCACAAAGATGATCAGAGTGTCTGCTATGGAAACAGGCTGAGAGAGTTGAGGTTGTTCAGCCTGGAGAAGAGGAGGCTCCAAGGAGACCTTCAAGCACATTCCAGTGCCTAAAGGGACTACAAGACAGCTAGACAGGGATATTATGACAAGGGCATGGAGTGAAAGGAAAAGGCAGAATGGCTTTAAACTGAAAGAGGATTAGAGTCTTAGATTACATGCTAAAAAGAAATTATTCCCTGTGAGGGTGGTTAGGCCCTGGCATAGGGCCCAGAGAAGTTGTGAACACTTCCATCTCCGGAAGTGTTCAAGGCCAGGTTGGATGGGTCTTGGAGCAACTTGGTCTTGAGGAAGGGGTCCCTGCTGATGGCAGGGGGAGTTGGAACTGAATGGTCTTTAAGGTCCCTTCCAATCCAAGCCATTTTCTGATTCTATATGCTATTATATAGATATATATGATATGATTAATATCATTCTCTCTAAGTTATTAACCATGTAAAGAATATATTATTTTTTCTATGAAGCTTGAATGTTTATAGAAATGCAGAAGGAGACTATAACTTCTCATTATTATTTTGGATTAGAATGAAGAATGTTAAGTGTGAATTTTCTATAACTGACTATGATTATACTTATAAAATCAAGAACTATTCTATGGAAAATTAAGTTTTGTGAAACAGTTGTACAACATTTCCAGAACAAAGACTTACAGGTTAATTTTAAAGCATATTTTAAGAACCAAGCAGACCTGATCAAATGTCAAGAACCAATTTGTTCATGTGAGATTTGCCACCAGTAAGTTCTAAAAGTCGTTCAGAGCTTGGTTTCTATTTCACAAGTCTTGATCATATCAGTTAGCTTCATGCTGTTAGATTACTTGCACACTGAACTTTCTGGAGACAGAGGGAAGAAAAAGATAAGGGAGAAAAAAAAGTGAAGAGAAGCCTAAAATAAAGGCAAAGGAAATTAAAAGAAACTGGAGATGGGATATAAGACCTTTAAGAAATACATATTGCTGGAATTAAAAAAAAGGGAAAAAATGGGATGGGGGGAGGATGCCAAAAGATGAGAAGGGAAAAAAACATTCCTGAATAACATGAAAAGAAAATGAGAATTTACTGAGACTGACAGAAAGCAAAACACTGAGTATTTTATTGTTTCTAGCTGGGGAATAAGAGAAACATCAATGCATTTATTTTGCCCTGATAGCCAAGTAGTGATTATTTCCGTTCCAGTTAAGTGTTTTACAGTATCCTTTACTTATTGATGGAGGTTTTGATCTTTCTGATTCGACATCATCCTGCTACAAATGTAGTAGGATCTACTCTCTGCTCAGTTGTATTTACTCAAGGTCAAGGGGAAATATGTCTTAAGGTCAAAGGGAAATTCTATGTTCAGACTCTTCTGGATCAGATCATGACTGCTAAAATTATTAAGATCCCTATGGAGCTACAGTAATTTACACAAGTGGGGAATCTAGACTGTGTTCCTTCAAGTACAGCCTAAAGCAGATACCTAGCAAAACTGTTTCAATTAGAAGTGACATAACTTCGTTGAAGTGAGCATATTGTACTGTACTGAGGCCCATGGAGTTTGGTTGTGTAAAACAGGTCCTACATTGCTTTGCGGTAATAGACTTCAGTATCCTTCTTTACACTAAATTTCAAAACCATTTGTATCTTTAAGAGCACTCAGCAAATTTCCTGCAGTTTAATAATTTTTTTTTTTAATTTTTGTATCATTTTCCTTTGATCTATGAGACATTAGTCCACATTGCCCAGACACTAGTTCCATCAAAAGAGGTCCTCTTTGAATACTGCCATTGGCTTAATTTTCACCTAGCATAGGCAAAGGGCAAGAATATAGGAAAATACAGTAGTCTGGATCCTGTAGTTCACTTAGTCTTTAATCCTCTCTCTTTTAGCTCAAGAGTTTTTTTTTTAAAAAAAAGATATAATCAGTCTTCCCTGTTAAGTATTTCCTTACTGAGATAAGCATGAAAATTAAACACCCATCTTATTACCTCTTTCAAAAATAATTTTGAACATCTTATTTTTATTCTTAATTGCCTAGACTCCTTATGAATGTAACAATTTTGTTTGCTTGTTTTGTTTGAGCAGTTGAGGCTTTTTTACAAATGAAGGTGTGGAGTTTCTTCAGAGTTATCAAAATTATCCATTACTAAGGGAATGTTTCCCAATCAGGCCTAATTAAAGTGCTTTAGATGTTATTCCCAGTCCTATTCCTTATGCTTCATAATCTGTTTTTGGACTTCTGGCCATCACCGCAGTCTTCATTAAGCTGTCTGTAGTAACATCCAAATCTCTTTCCTGAACTGAATAATTAATTCCAAATCCTTTGCGCTTTCATAGATGTTTTAATACTTTGCTTGTATTGATGGTGAGTCTCATTTGCTGTCATGACCCTGGTGAAGCTCATCCATCACCACACAGTATTAAGACCATGGGGCCACTGAGTCTGGAAGTATTTCACCACATTATTGATGTTTAAACCAGAAAACCAGCATGAACATTTTTCCATCCTACACACTATAAATCAGTCTTCCTTCAGTTAATGACAACTGACCCATATACCTGTACTCTCTGTGAATTTTGCTGTCTTCCTATTCCTCATCTTTTTCAGGAATTCCTTAAGTGTATGAAGCAATGTTGCACCTAATGCACAAAGTTAAATTATTTGGTTTTCATTTTACTTGTCAGGAAGAACATCTTAATTTTATGTCTCTTCACATACATAATCCCAAACTCAGTGTTTATATAATCTGGAAGCCAATATATCAAACTAAAAATTCTGTGAAAGTAAAGAAAGCTGTGTTCTAGAATTTTTATATTTTTCTTCTCAATTCTCATAAAATATGAATCAGTATCATGATGAATTTATGAATTTTTTCCAGTAAGAGAATATGTTCTTAAAAAGAATAAATTTAGACTAAGGTATTATAAAATGCACTGAAATGTAGTATAGAACAATTCGAGCAGTATCAAGGTGCTGAGAACTCACTGTTTTACTGTGCTCTGATTTGTTTTAACTGTCCACTGGTATAATGTTTTTCCATCTTTAGGGAGAAAAAAAGATTAAGTTGTAGTTATAGGTAATAAACGGAGAATGCAATCTTCAGATATGAGCTTTAATAATTTAGGCCTCTTTTAGCAACCATTACCTGAAGCTAACAGAGCAGATCAGACAAACTTCCATTAAACATGTAGTACTTCAGCACTTCTTTGCATTTCTTTCATTCCTAGAAGCCCATTCATTTGACTTGTAAGAGATTCTGGCACTTTGGCATATGTTGAGGAAAAAAGGGATACTCAGCTCATCCACACTTCATACCATACACATTTCTAGTCCTTTCCAGCATTGCAGAAGTTAGTTCAGTAGTTGTTCTTGACCCTTACATGTTCCAAGATCCCTTGACCAACACTGCTACAAGGAGCAGACAACATGCATCATGCAAATTGGGAGGGGGAATATCAGCCTCAGACAGCATTGAACATGAGAGCAGCAATAAAAAACTTTTGTAAATTGGGTTTAAAATCTGGTGAGTGGTCTGGACATCTTCACAACCTATCAAAACTGTAGCATCTCACTAAATGTTCATGTGGAAACTATGAGACTTCCTACAGCTTCTGTGGGCAATTCCCACAGATGGGATAGCAGTTGGTACAGGAAGAACAATGTTATAGTAAAATAGTACACAACAAGAAGATAAGATTTCCCTTAGTATAACTGAATCCATGAAACCAATCTGGATTTAGTTTGCATAGATATAAAAAAATTACAGCGTTTGATGAAGATCCATTATCCGATTTACATTAGAATGTAAAAAATGCATCTGTAAAAGTGTGTAAGGAAATGTTTAATCCAGGGGTATATAAACCATCATAAAGCTTCCCTGGGAATGATTCACAGGTTTCCATATTAGCTGTGTATATTATAGGACTAAGTAGAACTCCAAAGGGACCATTCACAAATAATGCATGTTTGCCTGCTATTTACAGGTTGTTGAGTTCATGAGATGTGAATAATTAGCAGAATTCTGTGAACACTGAAAAACATTCATTTTTTTTTATATTAAGCCGCTCTTTCCATTGACCAAATGGCAATGGCTAGACTGCACCCCAGTCCTTTTACCAGAACCTCCTCACATCCTGCAGTTCAGAGACATGCTTGAGGAGTAGCTACCCGGGACCCAACAGGCCATTCTCTAAGGTGCTACTCAAAGTTATTGACTGGGGCCCCAGCAGACCCTGCTATCATGATAGGTAGTTTACAGCTAAAAATGCATTTTTTAGAAATTTTTAAAAATGACCCTTCAGCGTGCAGTTAAATGTGCCCTTATTCTTCCCTGACCTCTTATGTAGTTGTAGTTCTGGCACATACACAGTCTGAGGAAAATGCACAGTGGTGGTACCTGCAGAAAGAAGAATCTATATATGAGCTATAACCTTCCTTATTTTGCACTAAGATAACTCAAATAAGCTTTATGTAAGTTGACAAAGGAGACTTATGGCACATTTGTAAAGTGAAATGTCTTTGTTGATGAATTAAAATCTATAAAGACTGTGCTTGTGTACACGTGGTTTTGTTGAGGTGTAAGATTGGTTTCAATAAGATTGGCTTTCACTCTGCAAAATTCAGAGTGATGGAGACAAACAGTGCAAACTCAAACCACCGGTGAGTAAATTAACTCATCCTTTAGAGTCAGGTAACCATTCCCAATGTATTCCTTTTCTTATTTGCACTGCACTGTTTGCTACTATCCATTATCAAGGATCAACTGTGGGTTTTTTAAAGCTGAAAAATTTAAAACGCTTTGCCTACCTGCCAAAACCAGCCAGAGCAAGAATTGCTTCTGAATAAGCGCTGCGGATTTTTATATAAAAGATTTGTAAATATAGGGAATGAGTGAGTGCAATAGAAATTTTTGCCCTAGATTCTGAACTGCCCAGTGGGTGTGCTTCACATTTAAAAAGCTTTCCTTATGCCAGTAATGCTGAGCCCTCACATATGCTCCACAGTCTCTATTTTGCTATACACAAGACTAACTACAAATGAGAAGATTTTCGAGGAGAAAAAATATATTTATTTTGGTGTAGTAGCCAGCAAACCATGCTTATTTAGCAAATTCAAACTAAAGTAAAAGACTGTATTTGCTGCAACACCACAGAAAATGGAGTTGGTTAACATTAAATTCTAGCTATCATGTAAGAAACACTGAAAGAAACATGTATGTTTCCCTCTAAATGTTGCCATGCTTCTATGTTGAGATCATTTGGATAGACATATGATAGAATTCCCTTATACAAAGTAAACGAAAATTAACTGTCACCATATGTCAGTACATATTTCTACCTATTTTCAGCCAATTAAGAACTGCATTATTCATTTTTTTTCCCCTTGATGCAGGCTCGTATGTTAAAAGAAGAAATGAGTTAAAAAGAAGCACTGAAGCTGACGCTAGTACAGCAAACCTCAACCACACTCACTGTTAGTTGACATTATCTATCCTACCATTTCAAATCTGGGGAACTCAGAGGGGACATTCATATCCCTTTTGGATGGCACAGTTATAGACTGAATCCCCTTATTAAACAGAATTGATGGAATTCATAGAGAAGAAAGGCATTGGTAAGCATATGGATCTCTGCAGTACCTGCCTAAAATTAATAAGCATCACAGGTTGAGTATATAAAATGGCCTTATTTATGAGAATAAATATCACCCCTTCCCTTGAATGACCACGAATAGATTTCTACAAGATTATATGAACAAGTCAACGGTGTTGTGATTCCTCAGAATATTTGCTCAGCATTCAATGATTTGTATTTCAGAGCTTTCCTAACCCACAAATACAGAAAGGTGATGTCTTCTAGAACTAGGTCTTATAAGAAATACAGGGCAAAACACCCTTCTAATTTAAGAGAGGGTCATTAATGTAAATGTAATGGCAGTGGATATGTTACTGAGTAGGTCGTAGAAAATAGAAACAAAAAATCACTGATTCCAATAGGTTGTGCCAGAATGCTACAGGCAGTAATATCAACTGAAACATTGAGGTCAACAGGGATGAGCAAAGGGAACCACAGTCTAACAAGCAATGTTATTTAAGCACAACAAAAAAGTCAATGTCAATGGTGCAAAAATGTCGTAAGTCAGGTTGGAAACAATGCGAAGGGCTAGAGGTGCTGCATTTTCCAATCAGTTTTATGACCTTTTTGCATGTGAACAAAACCTGGCAGCCATCATGCATGTCACAGAATAGATGTGCCCGTCTTTAGGAAAAGACCTTATTGCTGATTTTTTCACTTTTACTCCTCTAGGTTTTCTTTATTAATTGAACCATGAGAAACAAAAAAAAAATGTTAGAGAGAAGAATCCCTTCAAGACCCTTCTATCTTCAGTGTCCCTAAAAATATTTTCTAGTGTGTATATTTAATACTAACATTGAAAGTATTTCCTGGCAGCGGGCAGTTTTAGAGGGAAGTTGTTCTGATTTCTCTTAAAGTCAGTGTGATTTAATAGTATTTAAATAGTGTTTTCTTTCCAGCAAGAAACATAGCTTAATCACACCAGTAAAGGACTTGTTTTGTTTCCTGAGTGGCTCAGCTTTGCCAGAAATAAATGCACAGCACTTAGCTAGTCTCTTGGTAAAAGAAACAATGCAAGATATGCAAGAATGGTGAGAACTTTTTGCTGAAAAGTGTTAGCAACCAGCTAGAGGGACAAGAAAGCTCAGGCTGAATTTTTCTTCTGTCACCCATGCTACAGTTCTGTTTACATGAGGCATTCCACTGGACAGAGAAAACAAAAATAGCAAAGTAGTCTATAAATTCAGTTTTTCTTTTTAAATTAAGAAAGCAAACTCATATTAGTATAGCTTTATTTCTCTTCAGGAAAATGGTTGAGTTTTTTCAATGGTACCTTCACCCAGATGGTGAAAAAAAGGGAAAAAAACCAAAAAATTCTGCTGTTCCCTTATAGAGGTTTTGTAGCAGAGTGGTTGGCGCAATGTGAGTGCAAATAAAACCAACATACATACAATGTAAAATGCAAACTGTTGTGACTTAAAAGAAATACACGAATGGTCTGATAGTCCTCTGGGTTTCAAATCACTGAGCCAACACTGGTCATGTGAGAGCAGGCTAAAATTAACTGAGAATCATTCCCAGACAAAGGACAAATTTTTGATAAAGAGAATTGTGCTTCTAATAAAATTCATGTTTCTCTTGATGAGATGTGTGTTGTAAAATAAAAGTGGAAGCCCCTGTGGAGAGTTGCTTATTCTGAAAAAAATGTTAATGGAGGTATGAAGCCATCTTATCCTTTTTTTTTTAACACCAGATGGAAATAAAAAATAAATTATGGCTTTACCCTTCCACTGATTATTGTGTGCTTTTAGTTATCTGTTGTGAACACAGTGATAGATAAATATCCTATTGATATCTAATAAATTGTTCTTTTTTTTTTTTAATAACAAGTAAGTCAGCCTTTACATTTGATCTTTTTCCAACTAATACTGAGTATGATCCATTTGTACTAAATAAAATCTCAAGGACTGGAAGATATTCAGGATCTGCTGGCAAGGTCACATTGGCTGAATAATACATTTGATTTACACTGCAATGAAAAATTAGTGTCTCTCTCATCTCAGTGAAGTAGATGAATAAAACCCAGCTTTCAAACAGCTGTTTTGTACTCTCCTGTGCACTCAAGTCTTTAGAGAAAAGTTGAATACCCATAAATAGGGAGCAAACCACATACTAACTGTGGTTTCATAAAACCTATTACTTAAATCCTTATAAGCACCTGAGGAATGGAAGGCAAAAAATGCAGCCCCAGCCTTTGAGAGGGACTCCACCAGGTATGCAAGAAACTATAGATAAGTAATTGTGACATTCAAGTAAACAGCTAAAAATCAGAATGAAAAAAAGGAACTGGCAGATATTTGGATAATCATAAAGGAAGAAGTCATACAGCTTCTATAGGTGGACGTTATGTCCTTCAAGCCTCTTACAGTTCTTTGAAGGAGTCAACAAGTACGTGGATAAGCATCGTGTGCTTAAATCGTCGTCCTTGGATTTTTGAAAGAGCTCTTACAAAATAAAAGAGAATAGTTCTCTTGCAGATTAAAAACATTAAAAATTAAGAAAGAAGTGTAAAAGAAATAGCCAGCATTCACAGCTGATGATTGTTGTCACAGAGGTCCAGTGGGATCCATTTTGCAAACACATGCTGTTCAGCTTATTTATGGATAAATAGGAAAGAAAGTGAGGAGTGAGATAAAACATTTTGAGATGATACAATTTCTTCAGAATAAAAGAGCAGATGAAATGCAATGTTGATTACTGCAATTAATAATAACCCCAGCATTTACCATACAGGATTAAAATATTTTTTACCATGAGAAAATATAGATACAACTATTTTAGATAGTTCTCTGAAAATTCATGGTATTTTAAATTCTAGTTGTGTAAAATTTTAGTAATTTTGATGATAAATTCTACAAACAGCTCTCCAATCTGTTAGTGGATAGAGGGTACTAAAACTGACTGGATAGCCAATGTAATTCTGAGGTTGGTAATGATAGCACAAAGCTACCAGAAACAGCCTCAAACCAGTTTGTATTCTAAAACTGTAAGTACTTACTTAGTGAGATTGCTAAGAATACGCACATTCGTTATTTAATCATTGTTACAATGGTATTTATGCCAACACTGGTAATTAGGGTTGTCTGTACGAAGTTCCTTTCAATAAACTAGGTATCTTTGCACTTCCATTTTGTTACCATTTTTGCAATGCTGACTTCCCTTGGAAGATAGGTTGAGTATCTTGAAAGGTCTGCAACTTATGAAGCAGACAAATCCTACTCACCAAATCCTAAGCAATGAGGTTTTTATACATACAGATATATTGCCTGTTTATGAAAGCAGAGAAAAACAATTATTAGTAGGTTGACACATGTTGTATCAGCAAATCTACTTCTACTATACCTAAAGTCCTAAACTTCTAGGACTTAACAGTAAAACATTTTATCTTGGTTTTGATGTCTTTATTAACTAAAATATTTAACAGTTTGTTGATTTTCTATGTAGTATCAGTCGGAGGCCTGAAAATCAAAAGAAAATCAAAGTAATTAACAAAGTAATTAGGTGGTATTTGACACCACAGATTCAGTAACTGCAATACAAAATACAGTTCTGTACACAGAAAAATTTGTAAGTCCTTTAAATTTTAAAAAGGTAATTAAAATAATTATGAATTGGAAAATATTAATTCTGCAATGATGGAAGTAGGTCTTTATACTTAAAAAAAAAAAAAAAAAAAAAAAGTTTTGATCTACATTTGTGCCAAACAAAACCCAGATCTTAAAAGAAAGGGTAGCTGGACTATTTCATTTGCCTTTGTCTCAGCATTTGGGTAAGCTTCAGTTTCTTCAGTGATCTTGTGCAATTCTGTAAATTGTGTCCTTGTCGACTAGAAAGGTTTCATTAACCTGTCAGTAAACATTGTATGATTTTTCAAGTTTGCAATGAATTGGAAACTGAGAGAGCTTTCTGAACACTGCAATGTAGTCAAAGTCGGGACTCATATATTGGCTCTAGGTGCTCATTTACAAATGAGCAATTCATCTTGTGGAACAGAAAGGAAATAGCTCCAGGTTTATGTCACACTGTTATGATGTGAAGTGCTTCTCATTGACGTGACTCTGCTCTAAACTGAGCACCAGCAAGACTGACAAAGCTGAGAAAACAGGAACTGAATTTTTCTCTGACTTTCCACATTGTTCTGGTTAGAACGAGGGGGCTGTGAAAAGCATCTATATGTGTCTGAACTATCCAAAGCAGAAGAGAGAGGCGTATCACTGGATGATGAACAGGAAGGAGGGAGAAGACTACTTTATGATGCTACCAAATAATTACTATTCCCTAAAGACTCTGAAATAAATGGGGGAAAAATGCCTAACCTTAGTCTATTGTGCTGTGCAGATGACTCTTGAGAGAAGAAACAAAAGTCTCTTTGATCACTTGAGAGCAGGCAAAGATGTTAAATATACTAATGCAGTAATCCCATATTGGCAGGTCAAGGTAACCTAGCATGTCTGCTCCAGAGAACATCAATATTCTGTTAGAGCACTGAAGATATTTCTCTAAGACACCTTGTAACTGGAGCAAATTTTATTGTGTGTTTTCGGCTTAGACAAACTCTTCCTAAATTTATGAAACTCCATGGGCAAGACAAACCTCCAGGGCCTTGCAGAGGTTTCTGTTGGATTTAGTTTTCTTATATCAAGACTGCTAATATCTGTAAAATGCATAAAGAGTATCTCAAAAGGGACTGACTGAGATGTGAAAGAGAATGCCCATTAAAAGCATAAAAAGGTCAAAAAAACCCAGTTGTGTCTTGTTTGAAAAGTATACCGCATTATTTTAAAAATAAGACAGACAAAATATATCTATTTCCTGGCATGCAGCCGTGCAATAAACATAAATTTAATAACATTCAGGAATACTCAGGGTTATTTTTAGCAGAATCAAAGTATTGATTGCATTCAGAGACATTCAAATTCCATTTTTGACTTTGTTAGATATTAAACTATCATATGCTGTATATCTGGGATAAAAATTGAATATTCTTTATAATCCTATATTTCTAGTCTCTAACATATACACATAAAATATTTTATAATAAGGTTTTCTTCTATGGAATAATAAAATACAAAATATTTTTTAAAAAAACAGTAATATATCCTAAATCTAGTTCTTTGCAACAGAATTAAGAAGTCTAAAGTCTGTTCCACTCATTGTCTTGCTAGCTAGGGGACAAACTTTTGCCTTGGTACTATCTAGCTTCTGTCTGCATAAGTCCTGGCACTAAGGTAAACTCTTATATGTGACTAAGAAGGCACCTCTTTCTCTTATGGTGCACTATGCAATAACCCTCCAATTGTTAATTTCATTCTATATTTGCCAGAATAAATTACATTCCTGGTGGCAGTTCAGTAATACATTCCTATAAAAGCTAATAGTAAGTCAATAGAAAACAAAAGAATTATTCCAGTTAATCTTGGCACACCCTGGTTCTATTTTTCCAAAGAGAGGGGAAAAAGAAAAAAAAAAAAAAGAAAAAAAAAAAAGAAATAACTATACGATACTTCCTAGGTTCTTATTGTATAACGGTTTATGTACATAGAGGCAATATTTTTAAAGTTTGGAAGCAAACACCTGGCGTATCAATTGTTTCATTAATGCAAGTTATGGATATGGATCACTAGAAACATTATACTTGAGTAGTGGTAGCCAATAGTTTAATTTATCCAAAACAATGGAATGGCCACTCTCTTCTTCTATTACTCCCACTGGCATTAGGTCTAGACAATGCCATATCAAAGAGCAGCAGTTAACACCAACACAATCTGACACAAACCTGGAGCTATTTCCCTTTTCCTTCACATGATAAATTGTTCATTTACAAATGAACACCTTGAGCAAAAACATTAATGCAGAGTTTGCCTGCATCCTAATGTTTGGGAGAATTATTATAATGACAAACCCGATTGATATTACAGAGGTGCCTGCCTGATATGATTTGTCATTGAATAATTTAATTTGTTACTAGTTAATATTCACAGACTACCGTCTTCCAAATTAAATCAATTTCAAGATGCTCAAATTCTATTAACTTTTATGTTTGGTAATATAGGTTGTTACTCAAAAAAACCATACATTTTGTCAAGTCGGTGCAAATTTCTGGGAAAGGAGATTTGGATGAATAGCAATAAAACAAAACCTATGCTTTTACTGTTCAGTAACAGTTATTTCACAGAGAGGAAAGTATATTTTAAGTTTTGCAATATCTCAATCATTACCATTTTTGTGCCCATATTTTCTGCTTCAATGGGAAGGACTTGCAGTGTCAAGACAAGTGAGGCACATGAGTGGGTGCTTGTTTGCAGCACCATGGGACTTCTTAGACGTCAGAAAAAGGGGATGGCTAAAACACTTTGTTCATACTATTGCTCACCTTTGGTGAGCATCCACCCCTACAGGGTCCTGAAATAATGATTTGCAGCTGACAAAGATGCCACCTCTAGAGTAATGGTTAGGGAGGAAAGAAATAAGCAAAATATTAATTCCATTTCTGTAAAGCAGGGTCCATAAAGCAAGAAAGATATTAAACATATCCACAATAAAGCTGGCTGGAGTGAAATGCTGCAAGGCACAAAAATCCCTTCAGAACTCGGAATGTTAATCCTTCAGTTTATTGTACTTGAATATTAAAACAGAATTATCTAAATTAAGGACCTGACTTGCAAATCTTTTCCTCCTCACTGTAATTACACTAAGACATGTGAGAAAGCTGCATTATAGCAGGCTGAAAAGGATTGCAAATACCTGTAATGCACCTTCAATATCTCAAATATTTCAGCTCCTGAGTTCTTTTGTTTGTTTTTTGTTTTGCCTTTTGTAATCCCCCTCAAACCAGAGCTGATGCTGATTTTGTCACAGCTAATAAGACTATGTTTTTGCCTCTTTTGCAGGAGTGAATGCTTGATTTGATTTGAGCACAGTTTTCAGGCATAGATGAGCAATAAAAGTGTTTTGAAAAGTGACACCCAAACACACAATGCATGTGCTATAGATTTGGTTACAGGGCACCGTACACATGATTATAACATAATATAACTTTGACAGCCATGTGTTCACAGTCTGCTAAGTAGAATCCTTGTCAAAACGATTGCAAAAGGTGTTATCCAAGAATGTGCAGGAAAGAACACCTGATGATTATGCTCTCTGTATATAGCTAAACCAGTTTATTTTTCATTATACTGTCATGAAAAAATCCTGTAAGCATCACAGTATCTTCACAGATATTTTAATAAAAGGCTAAATAAGTATTTTTAGTACTTTAGACCTTCAAAGCTAAAGACCAGGGAATTCTGGGAGCTTTGTTTTATCATGAACTTTGCAAGCAAGAGACAAAAAACTTCTCGCAGTTTACATAAAACAGGTCAGGGATGCCAATTACAATATTATACCAGTCTTTCCAGTGCTGCAGGGGATTTTTATAAAAATCTCCTTCAAAAGCTAATACCTGAGTGTTTTATTAGCACTTTATCTCAAATGGCAATGCTCACTCCATTTCACTTCTTGCATTTTCATTTAAATTTCCATGGTTCTGATTTCTTTCTATTCCCCTGAGAACATTTTGATTATAAGGACAGATTCCTTGTAGCCTGACAGAAGAAATTAAAAAACCAAAACATTCTAATTAAAAATGGCCAGCTCAATTTTTATTTGTTAGTTGACCTGGAGTGCAACAAGATGTTTCATTCTGTGTAATTAAGCTATTAAACAATTTCTTTTGATTAAAAGATGTTGACATCAACCAGAACACATAGATGACAGAAATAAGGATGAAAAAATCCTTTTCCTTCAGTGAAAATGTATGCTTTCCTAATAAGTAAATCAATTTAGTGATGCTTCTAGGGGAAGAGATTTCTATGAAACACTTTTACAAATCACCCATTTTCCCATTCATTTGAGCCTTTCATGTGTCATTATTGCTTAATTTTTAAAGATCATATAAATACCATTGTCCTTTCTTTTTAATAGCATAAGAAACTTATTTTCTGTTTCTTCATTATGTATTTTTCTAGTAAAAAAAATGTTAGCAGGTAAAAGTCTACTGGTGACAGTAACTTAGAATTTTCTCCTCTTCTCTCCATTTCTGAGGTATTGATGTATCACTGAAAATAAATTGTCTTTATGCTTTCTTTGTCAGTACTTCTGAAAGTGAGAATTTGACATTCAGAAGGTGTACCAAGGAAACAAATCTTCCTCAAAGTACCATCAAGTTCCCTCTAAATGTTTTTCTGACTGCTTTACTGAAGCATTTCTTTATTAGTGTGTTTATAGGTTTAGATACCAAAGATGGTTTTCTATTACACAATCTCAAGTTGTAGGTGTGATAAAATTTCAATAGTTGAAAGCCAAAAAAACCTTCTCAGAGCAGGGATGAGGACCTTAAGATATCAGCTTTCATTTCACTACCTTGATCTTTAAAGTTCCAGCTATTAGAAAACAGTATCATCAAGCTTCCATGATCTTCGGTGCCATTAATGAGCTTCAGCACAGAACAATACACAGTCAAGGTTTCCAAATGCCTACAGCTGACAGAATTGGGAAAGATAACCACACAACATGTAAAAACTGCAGGTGTGGGAAAGCAGAATTTAGAGTCATCAATCTACATTTCTTGACATATGCTGGATTATACAACCTGGTCCCTAACCACCAGGAATGGCTAGCCTTCAACACACTTACAAACACTAGCTAGTGTTGCTTGGTTGTTTTTTGTTTTTTGTTTGTTTTTTTTTAAATAAGCAGCAGTTTTCTGATATGCTCTGTCTAATCAGAAGAGATGGATTCTAAAAAGAGCCCACTCCATTTTTCTGCAGCTTCACTCATCTTCTACTCTGTGGGAGTCTGAGATGATTCTGCTTCTTTAGCAGGCTGAGATTGCCTTGTGTCACCAAGCAGAGCTAACAGTACATCAAAGAAGATTCCTACACAAAATGCCCAAAAGCTAAGTATGGGAATGGAGAGTTCTCTTTAAGCAGATACACATTTTGCATGAGGAAAAACTTGTTTAATAAATGTATGGTGCTAAGAGCTCTGTAATTGGATAATAGTAGAAGTCAAAAATCAGTGCCCTAAACCAACCTGACATTCAACCCAGAGATGACCATGTTGACATTTCTCTATTTCCCCCATACTCCACGTTTTTACATCAGAAGAAAGGGTTTTCTACCCCAAGCACTTACACAGGGACATTTCATAATATAAAGACTCAAATACTTGCTCTTTGTGTTATTCATATTTGAAAAATATTTTCTTTAACTTCCAATGTAAGAGAATCATTGCATTCCAGTCCTTTGGAGCATGCTTAGTAATCTCTTTAGACTGCATAGGCATGTCTTTCTATTACCAAAGATGTTTTGCAGTCATTTCACAGATGACTTTTCTTTCATTCAGTTTGCTGAATTAGTTACAAGGTTTGTGTTGTATTTCTTCTTCAAAAATCTCATATATTTTGCAGCTTGTGAGGCCTGTGACGCATATAGATAATATCTTGGAGTGTCATGGGTGCAGATATTCTCAACACTACAAAATCAGTTGTTTTTATGTGAAGCTAGATCTAAATGTGCTTAGTTAACTACCACCACAGTTGCCACCATTAAAAGTTAGCACAGCAATGCACTTCACATGCCAGAAATTACCTCCCCATGGATAAACAGGTCAGTTCAAGAATACAATGTGGGTGATGATAGCAGCTAAGGCATCGCAGAACAAAGCAGATTTAATCCCAATTCCAAAATACATGAGATCATAAGTGTCCCATTTTCATGAAAGGAGCGGGTAAGAGAAAAAGCCTCTTTAGGAAAGAAAAAGGTTTTGTATATATAAATGTGTTTATATAAAAATATATATAATATATAGAGAGAGAATCCTATGATAGATGGATGCTTCAGCTGAGGCTGATATTGTGAGAACCACACTGAGAACAGAGGATAAGTGAATTAATAGATTGTGGTTTAGGAGAGACTGCAGAGGGATAACTCACCCCATGTTGATTACAATGGAGGCATTTCACACTCATGTGCTATAAAATGCAAATAGATAGTCCAATTATAAAAAGCCAAAGTAAAATCACCCTATGGTAAACAATTTCTAACAGTTTTTTAATGATGCTTATTTTACTGATAGCCACAATCATGCCTACACAAAAAATTGTTGTCTCCTTAGCTGCAATGCAAGAGTTAGAACAATATAACTTGTGCAAGGAATGCACATCAGAAATAAAAAAATAAATTCTGAAATTCATTTTATTTATTCTCATTAACTACAAATATCTCTAAGACTTCTTTCAGAGTAATTTTCTAAATCATTGAAGTAATTAGCTTGAACTTTGCAGAACATTACAGCCAGATCTTCTTTCCTCTACGTTTATTCAAAAGTGGCAATTACAATGCTGATCACTTCACAGATTTGTGACATTGTTTTGTTCATAAATTATTGGCTGCTTGGATTAATGAAGCAAAACCACCGTTTCCTAGAGCAGTTTGCGATCAATTTTCTACCTGTGTAGAAAGTTCTTTGAAAAGTCCAAAGAACCTAAATCAGGCTAAAAACATTATTTTTCTTAAAACTTCTGTCAGCTATCTGGAGCTAACCAGTATAAAGTGAGAGGATCCTCATCCTCTGCCATTTATCCCTCCCCCTCACTTCAAGACTGGGGATGCATTAAAGTTGGGTAAAGTATTGTTGCACTCTGACAGCTCACAATATATACATGGGCCCTTGCAAACAACAGCCAGACAGTCATAAATTAGATCAGTGTATAGGTTGCTCTAAATTACTGTACGTTTAAAGAAATTTAATGATGAGAGAATGACAGCCATTTTTGTGGGAGAGCCCTCTTTCCTGAGCTGAAAAGACCTTGGCACAAGAGAGAATCTCACTCTTTTTCAGTGCTTCTACACTATTTTAGGACTCATCATTCTTCCATGCTGAGAGATCATTTTCTAAGTCCTCTCTGTTGCCATAGAAAAAGTCAGATTTTTTCCTTCCAATGCCTGACAAAAAGAGTCTGTGCCATATTACTAAGGAAAAAAACTGTAAACAACAGTTCTAAAATGACTCCAAATATTTTCTGTGATTTCATTTTTTGATCTCCATTAAAGTACTGTTTAGTCTTATCAGAAGTGTAAAAATTTGACTGAATTCTTTCAGTTGTCTTCAGACCTGAGGATTCTGAAGTGTTAATCTTGCCTCGTGACTTAGAAAGTTTGGTTTCAGTTGGTGCAGAGGATGATACACTTTCTCAAGGAGACTTTTGAAGGGATGTATTCTATTCACTTATAGCTGTGGTCCACAGCTGTAAAATCATGACAGCTAGCAATCGCAAAGAGAGAAAGACTACTACAATAATCAGAAAAGAAATTGCAACTTGCTCTACTTGTAAGAGCCTAAATATTAGAAAGTCATACCTGGAACTGCCTAACACAAATATAGGATCTTACACATTAAATTGCCCCTAAATGCTTCAGAAAGTAAAAAAACCCTGCACACTTGCAATTCTATTAAGATCAGCTTTAGACTAAACTTAAGATCATTGAGTCCTGTGTGTACCGGGGACAAACCATAGAATTTCACCCCATATTATTAATGTGCAATGCAATAAGACTTCACCCACTAGAATCAATTGCTTAGTGATGTATGTATCATGGGATGTTAGTAAAACAAAAGGGGCAGAATGCTGTAGCAGACAGACAAACACTACAGCTCTTAGATTATACTGATTTGCATTCTAAATAGGCACTTGACTTTTCCTCTGTGACAGTCTCACAATTGATTAGATAAATATTTTGCAGTAAGCCACCAGGATGTAGAGGCATAAATCAAAGTGTCATTTTAGAGAGCAAGAAATGTTTAAACAACTAAAAAAAAGAGAATAGTGTTGTTTGAAATAATTTGTTACTTCCAAAGTTGTAAAGACTTGATCAAGCTCTAGCTCTGTGAAACTTCCACTTAGCTGACCATTTTCCACAACCAGTCTTTCACCCTTACATTTTTCAGACAAGTGTCCGTATGGCATAACTGGAAAGTGGAATTTCTTGATACTCAAAAACCTACTGGAAAGTACTGATTTATGACTATGTATGGAACAACATTACAAAAGAAATACATGGTCAATATAAGTGAAGGTTCAAAAAAATGTTATTTGGAGAGGGTATTTTTTGTTGGGTTTTGGGATTTTGATGATGACAACTCATGTTAATTGCATTTCTTACGAAGATTTTGTCTAGCATGAACTGGCCTAGCCTGACTCTCTTTCTAGTTCAGACTGAATTGGCATAGCCTACCAACACCAGCTACACTAAGGAAAGTGTGTTCCCTCAGTGGTTACAGATGGAGCATAAAAGCATCTTAGGGGAAAAAAAAAAAAAAAGGATCTTTTTCTTCCATGGCATACAAACATAAAAACCAGTAGATGAACTTGTACAGCTTCAGTTTACATTGTGTGACCTTCACTTATATGGCATATTTGGGATGCAACTGAGATAGCTTCCTAGTAATTTATGGGTTGGTTTATGTGAAAAATGAGTTGTCTGAGAGCTGATCCTTCTAAACACTAAAAATAAACAAGCCCACTTTTCAAGCTGTGCTAAAAACAGTCTTTGAATGGAAAGCTGTGTTTATCAGAGAGCCAAAACCCAAGTTAGAAATGGACTAAAATAGTGTGCTGATTGTTTTCCTTATAACGCACTCAATAAAAAAATAACCACTCATTTGTTTGTGTTTACTTTGTGTTTATTTTGTGGTATTGCATAAAAAAAAAAAATCAGGCAGTGGACCTGATTCTGCTTGAGAGGCATTGGTCAACCCTAGGCCGTGGCAACTCTATCATGAAGAACTAAATTATGCAGCTTCTCCCTGGGGTGTGGGTTTTTTTAGGCAACATAAGTGAATCACACTCAGCACAAGGTTACCTCTCACTTAAGGGCTGCACTGGCCCTGCTGCTTTTCCTCCTGCCCTTACTCCCTTCCCCGTGCCCCTGACTAGATCTGGGTGTATCATTTGGTCTTTCTCATTTCCAACCACTCTGTGTTTTTATCATTACATTGCAACCCACCTCTAGTAAGGACTTTGGGAACAGACTCGCAAAATATTTTCTATAATGGGAGTGCATAGGATTTCCCTGATGAGACAGAGGTATGGAAATACAATATGTGGACAAAAAATTCTGCTTGCAGAAAAGTTCAGGATATTGGAGAAGCACCTCATAAAATCAGGTCTTGCTATTTAATTACACATGAGCCAGAAATACCAACCTGAACTTCATCAAATGCCACCAAATTCTAGAGTTTGACTTCCCAAATCAGGCCTTTTTATGCCACATTGACACAAGGTGGGCCAATTTTACGTTTCTCTGAATATCGTATCTTTCGCTAGTATTTCAATACTCATAATTAACAACTGTGCCACAGCCTATAAAAGGCTCTCTGCTCAGGAAGCTGATAACTGAGCAGAAATGAGCTAGACATATGCTGTTAAAGGCCCATTGTTCCTACACTGAACAAATATGAACAAAAGCCAGAAAACTTGCAGGGGAAAAAAAAGTTGTAAAACCCTAATGATAGCTGATGGAAGTTTGTCACATTCAGATGTGACTTCTGATTCATACATGCATAAATGCTATATTTAATTTCTAAAGAGATCTAAGCTAAAGCTTTATCTCTATGTTGGTGATAGTCACATACCTCAGGTTAATCTATTAATACATGCTTCCAGAAAAGCAGCACCCATCCCAGTCTTTGAGTCTAATTTAAGGCACAGCTGCTATTTTCAGATAGGTATTTCAGATTTTGTCCCCTCGTCATGCTGAACATGACACATATTCACAAACTTGATTGAGAGGAGCAGCACCACTCCATTACAATTAAAATTAAAACTCTTCCGCACTTAAAGGAATGAAAAAAAATGCTACCTATCTAATTTTATATCTCATGGGGATAGAAAGTGAAAGAAATTTAGACAAGTGACTGTTTCAGTCCTATATTTCATCTCTTTTCATATTAATTACTATTTTCCCCACGGTGATATGTTATAGAGACTGGCTATCTCTTAGTTCCAAGTGCTTGACAGTGTGATTTGGATTGTATCCAAAACTCCAGCTTTGATTATAGGAACAGAGAGAGAATAGCATCTTTTTCTTCAATCATCATAAGTGCTTCAGGAGAAAGCAAATAGATATCTTAAATACAGGAAATATATGTATGAAACCCACATGCAACTTGACTTCATATGGCTACATTAAGAGCAAATGCATCATTCATAAGATCAATTGTACCTTTTAGTAAACCACTATACAGTAGGTAAATCTTCCAAAAGATACTGAAAGCCCACAACTTTAACTGAATTTGTGTGGTTCTTCTCTCTTTATTAGAGTATTGCCTCCATTAGTGTTTATACATCACAGACAACCAACGAAAGGAAAAATTAATTTATCAGGCAATCTTGGAGCCCAGTAATAAAACAATTGTTTCTGCTGTGGAAAACACTCATTTTCTGTTGCAATTTACCTGTCCAGAGTCTAATGAAAGGTGCAATCAGCAAACAGCAACCACAGAAAACAGGTGAGCCAGTACTGTGAGAAATGTTCTGTTACTCTCCTAACCCAAAGTGATCACTGCCTCCTAAACTATTACTAACAACTAATCAATGTATTCCTTACAAATATTTAATTAATATATTCCTTAAAACTATCCATTCCATAGTCCATTTATTCCAACACTTAAATATTCCTACAATTAGAATATTCAAGGCATGTAATCTGAAATTTCACTTGTCTTTAATTGTTCACCACTAATAAAGAAGCTTGAAGATAAGTAGGAAAAAATATTTATACTCCTTTTTCAAGTACCTAAAATCAGGAATGATAAATCCAAGGCGACAAAACTTACAATACTTTATTTGTATCTAAGCAGATGAGCACCTGTAATGCAGAACTTCAGGTAGCCCAATTTCTGAATACACAGTGTGTCATCCATTGTAAGAGTTCTACAAAACACTTTTGAACTCAGTCAAGGCTTCTCACGATCATTTCACTGTTGTGCAAAGCCTAGGAGATTGCAGCTACTCAATATACTTAAAATTTAATCTCAATGAATTTGAAAGTATAGTCTAGAGGTTTTCAAAATAGGCTAATTCTTCTATTCACTTAAATACTTTAATGAACAATGATGTTTGGTTAAAACTAGATGTGGATTCATTACCAGAAGTATGGCAAATCACAAATCTCAGAATTACTGTTACCGGTTCTCTGTAAACTTTGGATGATGCTATTTTTGCATACAAGGTATTTTTCTGTAACTCATTTCACATCTACAAATGGTAATGACATCTCTTCGTTTCTCATAATTTGCATGTCTATCTTGTCTCCTAGAAACGCCAGCTATTTTTTGCATATACAGTCTCCTAATAGGCATATATTTAACTCACCTACATATACTCTCTAGCCTTAATTTAAAGTCTCTTTTACCATGTTTTAGTTAACTCTGGAAAGTGCTGATGTTATCTTCAATGGTCTTGGTTCCATACTTGCTATTTCTTCCAGGCTGGCTTCTGTCAGCAGATGAGATTCGTTTGTTGTTTGGACTGAAAAAGTTTAGGTCATATGCAGAGAGGCATTACCAGCATTTCTGGAAAGAGGTGAATACATGCATTCTCCACACTGCCTTGAGCTTCAAGCGTGTAAATTATAGCACCTAGACAGAGAGCCCCGCTCCACTCCACAATCTGTAGAAGCTTTTAGTCTTTCCACAGCATCAGGCAAAATGAAAGCTATCTCACACATTAAGCCAAGTATGGCAGCATCATGATTTAGTTGGTCTAACTACAGTGAAAGATAATTACACAAGTAAGATTTACTTCAAACTTCAGAAACATTGCATTGCTCAAGTCAGCAGTTTATACTCTCTTCATTTGGAATAAATACAACAATACAGCCCTATGATGGCAAACTTGATGATTACATGCAACTACAGCAGAAAAATTACAGAACCATATGTATATAAAACAGATTAAAAACTTGTGTTTCCCTTTGAAAATGAAGGCATAAAATTTAGACATTAATATAATGACAGTGGTTATCTTTTTTAACACTACTATCATTAACTGACAGCACAAGACACTTGAGAGATGCCTATAATTCAGTTCGCATAACAGATTAATTTTTTGTGTGTTTTGCATGGCTGATTCAACAAATGGAAATATCTGCAAGGTATTTGACCAGTTAAAGATATCGCAGGCTGTCAGTGAACTGATGGAAGGGTTACTGTGACCAGATGAGATAGTCTTTATTTCACAGCCTGAAGTGCAAACCATGGAGGCTCTTATTTTCTTCCACATTCTCTTACCATTACAGTTGTATTAGTTCAGCTCTAGTGAAGTCTGTTGTGATGAAAAGGCTAGTTCTGACTGTCCACAGGGACTCTGGCTGCTTATAGAGCCAAGTCATGATATCTTGGGACAAAGACATGGAAATTACAGTCCCCTGTTCCACCTGGCCAGGGCTGATTTCTCAAACACAAATGTCCTTGCCATCACTGCAGCAGTGAGGAATCTGAGAAAAGCAAAAATGTACATCTCAGAAAATGTCATTCTATCATTAATTAGAAGTCATTCCTGCAAAACAGCATGCTAAAAATCAACAGTGGAGATTGTGGTTCGAATTTTGGTGGATATTGTCTTTTTCATGGTTTTTTTCAAAGGGGAAAAATGGTCTTTAGCAAGTAAAATTTCACAGGTTTTTTCAAGATATGCAAAAAGTTATCTAGACTATATGCACATGAAACAGGAGCAGAGGTATGTATGCATGGGATGGGAGAGTTTTAGAAATAAAGGATCACTTTCATAGTCCAACATCCAGACTCAGTCTTAAGTTGGACACCCACTTCTCTCATAAATTTTCTTCAACCAATTTTAAGCTGCATCAAGAACTGCATGTCAGCATAAACCATTGCTAGGGTTTGAATTCATAAATATCAAAAGTTACTGAATCTGCAGACCTTAGGAAATTAGATTACATTCTATTTATACTCATGGCCAGGTTCTAACCTCTACTTTAACAGCCTCAAATTACAGTATGTTTGCTGGCACAAGTAATTTTTCTGTTTACATCAGTTTATGTAAGGTCAGACTGCATATGAGAGAGGAAGAATGGATGGATTAGTGTAAATTTATACTACAGTTACAAGATAATGAGGCAGAATGTGAAAACTCCCAAATTAAAGCTGTTCCAAACAGAGCTCATTTATTTAAAATGCTTGTGACAGGAGAAGGAATCAAAAAATATCTGCAAGACAAAATTTTCCTGCATAAAAACTAATATAATCTCAGACAGGCATTTATAATTTCAATTTTACCTTATTATATTTTAACACATATTTAAATTGCCATACAAGCACTGTCCATTTAAACACATATATAAAGCAAAGAAAGTTTTGAGGGTATTACATAAAAGCAAGTAATTTTGTATCAAGATAATTAGTTCATCAGGCTAAAATAAAGCCTTTCTAGTATGCTTTGGTTACAATTAAAAGGCTTTGCAAGTTCACAGTGTACGAGTTCGTAAATTGGTTTACGCACCAGGCAGCTGTGTGTCTAACAAATAATTGACAGAGCAACATTCTTAGCTTATTGTAATTTCACATTCTGAATTTTTAGGAGTTATAAAAATCAATCTGCATGGGGGCGTCAAAGAAACTGGGAGAGAACATACATTTTCCATTGCCCAACAGCAATCTTTGAATAGCGGAATTACTCCCTTTCTTTAGCAAATAATCACTTCAATAAAATTCAATGCAGGATCTTGGTGGATTAGTGGACTCTTTGAATCCAGATTTTGGTGCTCCATATGGTTTTCTCACAAGGGACTAAAGGCAGAGATGCTTCAGGAAACAAAGATACCACCACCCAGTTCCCTAGAGAAAAATATCAGCTTTCCCATGGTCTATGTTGGGATGGAGATATCTTGAGGCAAGATGATTGCAGTTAAATAGGCTTTTCTTTCTCTCATTGTTGTTTTCTAAACATTTAGAAATCCAAAATTTGGAAAATAGAAATATACTTTGTGCTTTCAGAGCACCCACTGAATTATGAGCACTTCAGTAAGTACTTGTTCATTTTTGTTGTTTTGTGGGACCCACACCCAGGAGAGGATTAGCATTCACAGTGAAATTCCTGCAATCAGTGGCTTTCCACTGTTACAATAAGAAAATATTTCCTTTAATGATAAAAATTATAGTGGCCCCTAAAGAATGGGATAGTTGTAAACTGTATTGCCAAAAGCTGATGGAAATTAAGTCCCTTTTTCTTCCTGATAAACACTGCATGATGTACCAGCTGTGCAGCAACATTCCCAATGTGTTCCAGCAACCACACTGCTGCTTCATCCATCAAAATGTCTTAGATGCTGACAAAGAAATTACCAAACCCTCACTTTTAATATAATCCCTATTTTGCAACACTGCCCTGCAATGACACCGTGCTGTAGGTGTAATTCAGGACATTTATTGCTCACAAACTCTTACGTATGTGCATGCTGTCTTCCAGAGCTGTTTCAAATCAGTCCCATAATGCCTGGCAATAGTCTTTTCAGTAAAGACATAATGCAGCAACTCTGATGTAATTCTGGCTCTAACTTCTAGAAAAGAAATATCTGGCTCTTCTAGAGCCAGATTTCTTCTTTCCGTGGGAAGGGACTAGGGAAATATACAGGAGTGTTAGCTCAATTTACCAACCTTGAAAGAAGAGAAGGTGTTTTGAGAGCAGCCCTGAGGAGAAAGACTTGGGGGTGTTGTTCAAGGAGAAGCTTGTCATGGCCTGGCAATGTGCACTGGCACCTGAGAAAGCCAGTTGTGTCCTGGGCTACATCAAAAGCAGCGTGGGGCACCAGGTTGAGGGATGTACTAGATTTCTAGCTAGTTCCAGTAAGCAATTAGTCCAATTAGCTATCTAAATACTTTACTTGAATGCAATGCCTCAAATAAAAAAATAAATCTTTCAAATGATGATGAAAGTAATAAAATGGGAATGGCTGAAGTGATGGCCTTCATGGAGCTTTTTTCAAACTATCCTCCTTTTACCTGTTTTCTTTACTGTCCCTGTATTAGACAATGCACTTGATCAGCTGTCCAAAAAACACTCTTTTTGTGGGCTTTGAACTCTGCTTATTGTACCATCACTAATCACACACTAAGCTGTGTCTATGTGTCTATAGGATTTCAAGAGAAGGTTTTTTTGATATAATTTAAGAACTAACTCTAAGGACTACTACATACAGAATGGATGAAATCCATCTATTTTCTTTAAAGAGTATAATTTCCTTCAGTAGATACAGATACAGATCTCAATAATTTGGATGCAGATTTTGTTCTCTTTATTATGCAAATTACTTCTTATTTATATTGTGTTGTGTTGAAACAAATTCTTTCCAGTTAATAGTATCCATCCTAAAATGAGGTTAATATTAACTGCATTAATCAGTAGAAATATAGAAAAATTATATGGCATTTCTCCATTACTTGAAACTGAAAGTTTTGGTTTCTAAAATTAATAATCTAAACATAATCCTATTTTATGACAGGCAAAACATGTTTAAATGTATTTTGAAATATCATGTTTTAAAATAAAAAAAAACTGTCATAGTATTTTATTTAGTGCTTTTCTCAACCTGATCTCAAGTACTCTCATTTCCATCATAAACTGGCATGAATGTTGGTCAAAGCTGGTATGATGTATTGGAAGTGAACATACTAAACTGAGTTCTTATTTCTACACAAGAAAGTATAAAAAAGAACCCTGCAGAGAACACAACAGTGCTCAGCTGCTCAAGATGTTATGCCAAGCTATTTCTCTCATGGAAAACTGCATAGTCCATAAGTAGGACTGGAAAACTAAAGCTCTTGTTTCTACCCAAAAGCGTTGTGCATTCACATTAAATCCATATTCTCGTTTCTGAAAAAAACAGATTATGCTAGATGTTCAGGGTTAGACCAATGAGATCTTAGAAAGATAGTACAGAATATTTTAATTGAATACTAAGACTATTTTCCCTCAATCTCTTCTGAAAATAAATGTATTAGAAAGGAGTGTCACCAAAGTCGAGTGTATCAGGATGACAATTTTAATGAAAATTGAAAGATGAGAAGATAATAACCATGCAACTTCTACTAACTCAGGTCTCAGACTTTACGCCTTCTCTATGTAAGATCATTACTATATTTATCATTTGTAAGACAACCAGTCTAATGGGAACTTAATCTTCAACAAAAGTTCCTTCAAATTACTATTAATAGCAACACCTTTTTTCCCCTAATGAATCTCCCAAAATTAGCTCAAAATATATCATGGGAGTTCAATATTCAAACACGATGAAATAAATGTTCCCAAAGCTAATTCTAATCATATAAAATATTAACTCCTTAATTTAAAAGGAAATTCCTGGATTAATGGTTTGGGGGTTTGTTTTGTTTTGTTTTTTTGTTTTTTTCAGAAAACAGGGATTTTCAATATTATTAGTGATTTGTACATCTTGCATGAATCAGGTTTTTCTGTATATTCTTTACAAAATGAAAGGATCAAACCAAAATTTTCAGTAAACAAAGATTCGTCAGATTTTTAATATTAAACTGAGTCCATTATTGTTTAACTTATTCATTAATGACTTCGATGGAGGAGCAGATGCCTCCTCAACAAGTTTGTTGATGATATCAAGGCAAGAGGAGTGGCTGATATCCCAGAGGACTGTGCAGCCCTTCAGAAGAACCTTGACAGATCGGAGAGATGGGCAGAGAAGAACTGTCTGAAATTCAACAAAGACAAGTGCAGGTCCTGCACCTGGGTAAGGATAACCCCAGGCACTGGCACAGACCGAGGGCTGACCTGCTGCTGAGCAGCTCTATAGAGAAGGACCTCGGGGTCCTGGTGGACAACAAACTGTTCATGATGTCCTAATTTGTCCATGAACCAGCAGTGTGCCCTTGTGCCAAGAAGGTCAATGGTATCCTGGGGTGCATTAGGAAGAGTATTGCCAGCAGGTCAGGGAGGTGATGCTTCTCCTTTAATCTGCCCTGGCGAGGCAATATGAATGCAATCCTGTGCCATGTGCTCTGGGATGATTCTGCCTGAGCAGAGAAGTTGAACCAGATAAGCCACTGTGGGCCCTTCCAACCCTACACATTCTGTCATTCTGTGATATCTAATAGGCATATACACCTTGCAACACTGGTATAATTACAGTTTAGGGAAACAATGGTAGGCAAATAGATGAAGGTTCAGGCAAAATTCTTTCCCTCTCTTTTAATTCCTTGAATGAAACAATTTGAAAAAGCAAAGCTGTCCAAAGAACTGCAACACCTCTACACAATACATTCCATATTGCAATGTCCCAATTTGTTGATAAATGCAAAAGCAACTCTTCATTACTCCCTTAGCAGCATATTAGATTCAGCAAAAGTTGCCATTACTGAAGATCCATTTCCAAAATAAGAGCAACTTTTCAATTCAAAATTGATTTCAGTGTCTTTGGAGCTGTGAGGAAGACACACAAATCAACCACAGTAATACTCAATTCCAAAGAGAGGATTATATGAAAAAGAAGCAACTTTCTGAAAGCAAACAAAAAGGAATAGCTGAAAAGGTAAAAACACTTATACATGATAGAAAGATTATTATAAGACGCTATTATAAAATGATCATGGTAAATGTATAAAAATTTTCAAGACTATATTAAAGGAAAGGAAAAAAAATATGTTGCCTTTAAACTTGGAATAAAAGACCCTATCAGAAGTAAAAGCCTTTTGTACAAAGCTGTAGCTATCACTTAATTAAAGAGAGAAACAATGCTAAGATGCTATATTTAAAACAATAAAGCAGGATTCTGATACCTAGTATAAAAATGAACACCACTAGCTGCTACAAAAGAATCCTAAACCAAATCTATTCCTTAAACGTATCAAAAGAAACCCATTAAAAAAACTTTAGGGTCCGTAGATCCCTGAGTTTTAAACAGGGTGCTGCTGCCCCAGAAGGAAAGGCTACAGTATGGGAGCCTTCTGTTACCCAGAACTTTTTCTAGGACAGGGTGTCTACAGGCATTGTCCTGTGATTTTACCCCTTTTTATGTATTCCTGTCAGCTCACTCTCATCGATAAAATGTATATCTCTAATGCTATGTATTAAAAAACACTTAGAGATTATCACCTTCTGATCTCATTTTGGATGCCTCGAATCTTCCATGGAGAAAGGTGAGACACCAGTGAATCCACTGGTATCTGCCTTTGTTATGCATTTTAAAACCCTACTAATAGTTTTGACATAGTTCTTGAGAAACTGATTCTTCAGGAAATCACCTCATAAGCCAATGGCCATTTTCTGTGTTTGATGTGGCTTTTACATGATTCTCAGCAATGCTTGACTGATATATTTAAACTCATTGATGCATCCCAGCACATCTGGCCATCCAACAGCTGGATCATGTACTTAAAGATGCAATCATGCCAATAAACACAACAGAAATAGCTATCAGGTTTCCCAATTCACTGAACATTTCCAGTCCTCATTTATTTATTTATGTCCTGATGCTTTAAAAATGTGACATTTTTTAAAGAAAATCAGAATATTTGTAAACCCTTTTTTTATTTCAGCTAAATTGTGACTCTGCCTACACAAATGGACATATTTAGGAAATATCAATGCAGCAGATGCTTACAAATATGCCCTACTTTTACAGTCTACTCCTCTTTACACATTTTTATTAGGTAGTAACATGCAGAGCTTCCACAGTTTTTGAGGTGAAAAGGAACAGGGTTTTTTTGAAAAGCAAACACAGTCATGTAATAACCAAGAACATCTTCAAACAGAGCCTATGTGTATATCACGATGGGCTTCACTGAGGAAATATTTGAAGAAAGATTTTTATACCCAATTCTCATGGACCTGTGATTACATGGTGATGAAATCTGATTTATTACATTATTCACCAGAGAGGAGTTCTGGTATTTTTGGCAGGTTTCTCAGCATGCAAGCAAACAAATGACTGCCCACATTGCTCAACGTAGAATTGGCTGTTCTTTGTTTTCCCCATAAATGTCTACACTTTATGGCTGCTCTGGGCCAGTGATACAAATAAAATAAGAAAGAAAGCGGAAGTCAGCGGAACAAGGGAAGGAAGAACCATAAAAAAGAAAAGTAAAATATTTGTGATTAATGAAGGCTTCTGGTAGCACAAAACTCACAGTAGTAATTATGCAGCATCAAATACAGTTCCAAAAATAATAGCAATGTACTATCACTCAGCTGAAATGCACTCCATAGACTAACTTTTAATACTACAGAGGCTTAGACAAAACACATGGAGGACATGGAGATCTCAGGATACATTACTGAGATTAGCATCTTGTCTTTATTTCATTATATGGGAGAAACATAGCAAATCTATGTTGTTCTAAAAAAGTGTAGGTTAAGTTATTGATTAAGTCCAGAAAGATTATGCAAGCTCTCAACAAAACACAACAAGTCAGCTTATCCTTAAACTATATACTATAACCTATACTATTAGTATAATGAATTCAGCTTTTTATTTTAAAAAACACAACAACAAAATGACAATGTTAATTTTTCTCCTGTCATAAACTAATAATAAAAATATTGGAGAAAAGATGCTGTTGGGAGGCACTGTCGGGGATGCCTGTTTGCTTTGCCAAGTTGAGCAGGTGGTAATTTTTTACAGAATAACACAAGAATGTCCATAAGAGAGATACAGAGCAAGTGTGAGGCCGAAGATTTCAAATATAGAAAGATTTAAGCTATGGGAATGGTACTGTGATAATGTAAGATAAAAGAGGGCACTAAGCATGAAGCAGGATATAAGAATATGGGAGAAAAATCTACAGGAAGCTAAATTTATGTAGCTCTGTTGTTGCATATTGCATTATGTCTTTTTCTTTTCCTCATGAACACGTATTTTTCATGGAATGTCCTTTCACATGAACAAATCTGAGGTTGTACCTACAAAGTCAATCAGCACTTGAAAGCTGAGACCTGCTTAGCTGAATGCAGGTACCTGCTGGAAGACATCCAAAGGCTTCCTGGGAACTTAGAACTTCCTAAGGGTTACCTGGGAGCACTTTTTACTAGCAACATCAGAGAAAGGAGAAATTTAAAGACTATGAGTTTCCCAGATAAAATTCTAGTGCTCTACAATTCTTATCTCAGTCCAGCTGGGATCTGCTCGGATCACTCAGATTTTGTAAGAGTCTGAACATGCATTGTTTTGAAACCACACACAAACAGTTCAAATTCTTCCTATGAAAAAACATTTGATTCTAATAGCCTTTGCTGTCTAATATGAAGATGCAATCTCTTTTATTAATTTTGACAAGTTCATCATAATTGTTTTTAGTATTCTGTCACTAGCATTGTTCATTTTAAATAGGTACATCAATTGGAAGTGGCATTAGCACATTAGTTAAAGGTTAGTTGTTCAAGCACCATGGTGTATTGAAAAAAAATATATCCTAATTTCATTTAGAAAAGACACCTTTCCTTCCAAATAATCTCTTAGTGCACCATCTAACATTTTAATTGGCCAGATTTTAATAGGTGAAAGTATAAATTGAAATTCTTTGTCTTAATCTTTATTGCATCTTCTTCATGACAAACTTATTTCTCCCTCATTTAGTAATTAGATTTATATGAATTTTTTATGAACCACTTCTTGTTTATGCCTTCAGTTTGTGCTTCATTGACTCTTGTGACTTCTTTCTTGTTATAAAAGGTTGAGAGGGAATGGGATATAATTTATGAAATAAAAGCCCACAAATTCTCCAGAACAACTGCAACAGAAATCTACAACAAATACACCACACGTGATTTGAAGTCATTATAAATACAATTCAGAAGAAAATGTAGATGCGTTAAATTAACATTTAATTTTAATTTAACAAAGCTGTTATTGTATAGAATTTAATAGCATTCAACTATGAGAGAAGCATATTTTGAAGCTTGATGACATACATTTATTATGGTTCAAACCCAGTTAATTTATTGTCATGTCAACATCCTTTCTTTTTTTTCTTTTTTTTTTTTTTTGCCAGTCAAGTCTGTCTGCCCTTAGTGTCTCCAATATCAGTTCAGTCAAAACACATATGTGCATCGGTTATCCGAGGCTTGCACAGTGGATAGTTATATGTATACATCACTTATGCTTCACTTAACAGACCACGATGGGTTGGTGTTCAGAACCGGGTGTACCTCAGAGAAAATGGAGCAGCCTCTTTGGAGTCTGATCAGAAAACTTTTTCCACCTGGCTGTCAGTAGAAAACATTTTGTAAATTTCAAATACTTTTTCTTTTTACAATAACATCGAAAATGCTAGAGGTTTTTTAAGGGCAAGATATTTTTGAAAATTTTTTCATTTGATGGTACATCCTTAGTTCTAAAATATTTTTCCCAAATACTAAAGGATTAATATATCTTAAATACATGAAAATTAATTTACTTTAAAACACCATGATTTTGCTTTACATATTACTTCCTGATTTATCTTTTTTTTCTTTTTAAATGTATGTCTCTTTTTATATTTATGACATATTTAGGAACTACAGAACAATAATATATATCAGAATGAAACTTGTTATGACAAACAGGAAATATCTACAAAAAGTTTTACAAAAAGAAAGAGTCAATACCAAGAGGCAACTATGCTTAAATCTGCTTTAGAAAGGTAACAGGCTTTTTTTCTTGCTGATATGCCAGATTATGACATTGATCACATTATGGGGCAATTTAAAAATTGGAAAATAGAATGAGATAGAAAACAGAAGAATTTTTAAATAGTAAAATTTCTTATAAAATTGCTCTTTCCTTGAAATGCAAATCTCAAGTTTCAATTTACTATGGCATTTATTGCTTTATTTCTCTCTTCATCAAGCTAGAAAGCAATTTAAGGTTGAGGCCTTTTCTGCAGTGACCATGCATTCTCTAAAGGTTGTCCTTATGCTACTTACACTACAAGCATCAGACAGAAAGCCTGGGAGCACGTGGGGTTATTTATTGACCTTTCTTAGACTGAGACCCAAGAATCACTAAGAGAAAAACCTGGTGACATACCCTGAGCTCACATAAATGCAACGGCATTAAATGACAATAAAAGACATCCCTTCTAATTAAGCCTCATTAAGTACCTTTTTAGCAATCAGATGGCATTGAATTAACTGAGAATAGCTGACCTATAAAATCTAATTCAAACCTAGCTAAAATCTATTTTGCCGCAGGCTCACTTTCCTTTTTTGTCATATGTCACAAATGATCTATTGATAAAAACAGAACTTGCCTTAAATAGCATAGCCATTGGGATCTGCAGTGTGACACTTAAATATTTCACCCACTTGAGACACATAATTACCCAAACTTCTGTAATCAAATTTTACTGCATTCATTGATATAAATAAACACAACCACTTAGGAACTCTTACAACACTTCATCCTACAAGTGGCTGAAACCCACTGGGCCACACTCTTTCCCAGCCTTGGACTGATGTAGCAGAGCTGATCTCATGCACCCCCACACAGTTTCTCTCATTCCCCTCCAGTAAATCAACTGCACTGGAAAGAATAAAACTCAAAGCTGTCAAATTCTGTCCAGCCATTAGTTTCTCTAAGCCACAGGGAATTTGCAGCCAGATTATGACCACTCTATGTCATCTAAGTGATGTAAATGATCGTATTAGAAAATCTGACCAAATATAATGAGACAATTAAGGGCTTACTTAAATCTGATTAAGGGCATGGGAAAATTCTCATGCACAGGGAGACTACAAAAAGGACTTGTTTACCTGAAGGCAGATCTGAATAGGGAGAAATGTGAATAAAGAATGGAAATGCCAGCAGATCTAGAGCAGCAGGATCAGGAAATCTTTCCATCACCCACACAGAAGCATGAGGACTGTGGGGTGGAACTCAAAGTGGCATACATTAAATAAAATCATAGGAAGTTATAGCTACACAGGAAGTAATGAACACAAACAGTTCCATTGCAACTTTGCCTGATTTCCCTTTTTTTTTTTTTTTTTTTTTGTTTGGTATCGTTTCTTTAAGGAGGAAAAAGTACCATTTTTAATTTGAAGAGGCTGTGTACAGCTCTTCATTTTTTATGTCTTTCCTAAACCCTAGAATGGTATCAGTTAAATATAATTGTTGCGAGCCTCCTTCACCTTTCTATTTTGCAGTCTAAGTACTGTACAGGAGCTGCTTCTTGAGGATCTTCATACCTGAAAAGAAATTATGAGAGTATTTACCCACTCCAGCTAGACATTATGATGAGGAGGGTCATATAAACGAGTCCTTCCACCTTTGAAATATTTGTCCTCCTCATATTCTTTTGAGATTGAGTTACATGCCTATGAAAAGGAGCATTATTATTCCTAATTTACAGGTGGGGAACTGACGTATGAGGACAGAAAAAAAAGCTCAGGCAAAAAATAATTTAAATCCCACAAGAAAGAGTCATTTCATAGAATCACAGAATGGTTTGGGTTGGAAAGGAACCTTGAAGATCATCAAGTTCCAACTGCCCTGCCATGATTTAATACGACACTTCACTCTGTGGCAAAAATGCTTGTTACTGGATACTAATCCAATTGGAAGCTTTCTCTTCTTTTCAGCTGCTTATTACTAGCTGCTAGGGGAAGATTGGTCCAGGACTACTATAGAAGCATTTTCTGTGGTTGGTGCTACTTCCTTATGAGCTCGCCACAGTAAGACGGATGAATTTCTGGTGACAGTTGAATGTCCACATTCCCTAAGGACGGAATATACAGAGTGCAATGGAATAGTCCCAAATAATTTCAAAAGTGGAAACATAAACAATTAAATGAGTAGAAATAAACTATTTCCAATCTAGAAGGATAAGTGGGTAGCTATAGAAATAACAGAAAGTAATAAAATAAGCTACTTGCCTTGCAGAGCACTATCTTTAGCAATTAAAACATCTCTATGAAGAACACAACCTCAGGAAATGCCTAACAATTGTTCCCAGCCACTCAGTACAGCCATTCTTATTGTTTAGACTAATAGGTTTCTATAAACTTCTTTATCAGCTCATAACTTCATGGCTCTGCTACATTCCACCAATTAAATGTAACAGCACTAATACAAACTTCTGTCAGTTTTTTAATTTGTTATAGTAAATTTTTCTGTAAATCCAGTCTAATGACTGAGAATTTGTCACCTTCTATTGCAATTTGGCTTTGAATTTATCCCACTTCCTCATAAAGTCTCCTTTGTTAATGTTGCCAGCTGGAATTGCCACCTCATGGCCTTTTCGCCAATAGTTCTGTGCTATTATTTGAAAAGAACTTAATGGCAGCTCTGTCATTGAATTCAGCAGTATTGGAATAAAGCTATTTACAAGGTAAGTGGAAAAAGAATTAGTTCACATTTGGTTT
Source organism: Serilophus lunatus (assembly GCA_013399895.1). Classification (NCBI taxonomy): domain Eukaryota; kingdom Metazoa; phylum Chordata; class Aves; order Passeriformes; family Eurylaimidae; genus Serilophus; species Serilophus lunatus. Next base: position 866,279 of record VXBA01004426.1, on the reverse strand, counting down.
CATGAAAAGCCCCATCTTGATGAGACAAATTGGCATAGCTTTATACTTAAATGACTTCTTTACTTGGATAATAACCTTTCAGAGGATATTAGAATTTTATTACGCTTTTAAAAACAATTTCTGCTGAGATTCATTCCAGCTGATACTTACTGTTTGATACTGTGTAGGACTACCAGAAAATAATACCAACATTTTTCAATTTATTTATTCTCTTGGAATTCCGTAAGGTTCTTTTCTTTGAAATTACCTTCTGTCATCTGAATAAAGAAGTCTGCAAAAATCTCTGGGCCTAATACTCCTGATCTCAGCTGGATCTTCACTGCTAATGCATTTGCATTTCATATTTATTGCAGTATAGTTTAAGGCAGTGAGTGCTAAATGCTCTTCAATTTCATACAGTGGGGAAGTTTTAGCCCCAAACTCCCTAACTTGCAGTCTCATGCCTCCTACCTAGTTGCCCATAAAAAAAAATAAACCAAAACAGAGTATTTTACCTCAAAAAGAAAAAAAAAAAGAAAAAAAAAAAAAAGAATTGCAGAGCAGGAATGCACACAACCTCCTGTTAAACATCTAACAAAGCTTTCTATTCGGGAAATAATAGAAACATGGACATGTCTGAGTTGGAGGGGACCTTATAGAGCATCTAGTTCCAAGCCTCCTGATGTGGACAGGGACACCTCCCACCAGACCAGGTTGCTCACAGCTCCATCCAACCTGGCCTCAAATACACCCAAGGAAGGGCAGCCACAGCTTGTCTGAGCAGCCTGTGCCAGGGCCTCTTACCCTCACAGTCAAGGGTTTCTTCCTCATATCTAATCTAGACCTGCTCTCTTTCAATTTAAAGCCATTGCCCCTTCTTCTATTATTATGTGTGCTTATGGAAAGACTCTCTCCATCTTTCTTGCAGCTTCCCTTCAAGTACTGGAAGGATGCAACTAGGTCACCCCAAAGCCATCTCTTTTTCAGGCTGAACAAAACCATTTTTTTTTTGGAAAGAAGCCAAAGCATCTTTTAATGTGCTTATATTGCTTCAGAAATTTGATCCATTTTCTTTTTTTTAAGCCTGGAAGCACCAAACCCAGCCCAGGACAAATGTGCAAAATGCACAGCGCAAATGACTGAGTCCCTGGTTTCATCATCTTCTACTGAAAAAATAAGAGGAAATGGGCAGCTGTGAAGAAACTATATTCTAAGGAAATGGTGTCACTGCATTCGTCAGAATGGAAGAAAGGGGTGTCATCACAACAACAGCTGAACTGATATCAAATTACAGAGGGACGGAATTAAGTCAATTTTCTAAATTCTGTTATCTGTGACATGGGACTTTTAGACAGTGTCTTCCTAAGGAGTCACCCCAGTTTTGTCTGCTGAAGATCCAGAAGTTAAAAATTTGTGCCCTTGGAAAAGGAATTGTTAAAAGGATGTGGAAAATATTGTCAAATGTCCAAGAGTAAGTGAATTAATACTATGAGGTTTTCTGAAAATTCCATAATCATTGGCAACATATCACTGTCTGCCATCTGAGCTATGCAATAAGAAGAAAGCTGTTCTCCCTATCTTCCTTCAAAAGCAGAAAACAAACTTGAGCTACACAAAAATTATCCTGATTTTAAATTGAAAATGTGTATCTGATTATCTGGTTTGTTTTTTGAAAAGTTAAAATTAATTTAGATTTTGTAATTGCTTTTTCAACCAATTTCTACAGAAAAAAATAAAGCTATTAAAGTTATCCTTGACTCATTAAAATTGGGTTTATAGCTATTTCAGTGATTAACAGGCCTTGAGGGAAGATTCTTTAAATAGTTTGTTAAAACTCAAAAGTTCTTACAGCAATATGAAGATTCTTTTCGTCAGTGATATACTGTAAAATATTCACCAGATTTTCTAAGACCTATCTATAGAAAGGAATTCATGTTTCAAGTATGTAAGAAAAGATAATTACTCTTAATTATTTTGCATCCTTTGTCTCCTTTAAATATAAATACAAGGATACTATTTTTTTACAAGGTACATTGGACACCCAGATAAGAAGAACAGTCTCCTTTTTTCAGTGTGTAAGACCACAACATTAGATTAAACTATAGACAGACAGAAAAAAGTGAACAGTGTTTGGAATATCTACTCAGATTTCTGCAGCTACTTTTACAGGTTTAACCAGATTTCATCCAATTCACCTTTGTATAACAGCCATTGCAACCACTTATAGAACAATACTTTACTAAGGGTCTTTTGTTCTATTTATACCCATCCATCCAGTGTGAAAACTAGAAATTGCTCATTTAATTTCCCCAAAACGTCTGAATTTCAGATTGTATGGGGCTTGTCAGGGCACACAATCTAGTGCTCTCAGATAACAGGAAGAGTTACATGGCACAAAGCACACGCAGCAACCTAACTGGGTAATTCAGATTGTTCCTAGTATCAAAAAATCCCCACAGGATATGCTGTGACAACTCTGCAATTTGTCTTTTTTGCACTCCTGATATTTGTGTTACACTGGAGCCTACGGCTGCAGAGCTTGATGTCCCTTCTCTAACGACAGCAGATTCTAAGCATGTTATCACATCATCAATCCTCCAGCTCACACTATTGCAGCAGATGGTACACAGAAAACCAGGGTGTATTTTGTGTGGTGAAAAAGTAAATAAAATTATATGCTGACACCAGTGGAAATGGTAATGAAAACCTATTAGCTTTAATGGTGCAAAAATTTATGTTACCAGAATTCATTACATATCTGCAGACCAAAAAACCAACAAACACAAGTTTCAGTATAGTTCCTATGTAGTGACCTCTAAAGGAAAAAAAAAAAAAGAAAAAAAAATAGGAGGCAGAATGACTCTAGATGTAGAGGAAGAATGCATAAAAATATATATATACATGGATAGCACATTTTTCCTCTAATCCTCAGCCCCATATTCCTCAAAGGTACCATGATGATACACAACAGAAGGGTACCTGCATCACTAAGCATGATCAGCAGGCTCTTAAAACTTTGCCTCCCAGAGCACTTATTTTTGCTATATTCTTTTTAGAAAGATTTCTGCTTCTTATTGCCAATTTATCCAAAGTGGGACAGTTAAATCCATTTTAACTTTCTTCTGCTGAATTCCAGTTACTTTGATGTTCACTATATTGTTCTTTCTCAGGAATGAAATGTTTCTTAAGATTCGCAAGTCAGACCAGGGTTTTCATTTGGTATGAGGCCAACATGTAAAAAGACCTTTTTATGGATCTAGTTGTGTGGCCCATAATGCAGTAATTTATAAGCACTATCTTGTTCTAACACTTCCAGGGTAATTATAAATCCATATGGACAAGATCTCTACTGCTGAAGGACAAGAATCCACCAGATACTTTTGACATTTGTTATCTACACTAGGATATTATAATACTTGTTGACCCACAGGGGTAACACCAAATGTCTAAAAAGGTCAGACAAAAAAATCCCCAACAAACAAGGGAAATAACTTTTCTTAATTCGCCCAATACACCACAAGAACAGTCAGTCAGGAACAGGACCAATTCTTGTGTGCTCCTTCTGGACTCTCTTGGGATTTGCAGTATGAGGAGCTCTCACAATTCCTGACAGAGAGCAGCTGTGTAATGTCTCTCTGAAGTCCTGCACGTGATTTGAGGAAAGAAAAATGAGCAGTACGAAGACTTTTTTCACAGCAAACTAGTAATAACAATTAAGCCATGCTCAAAAATACCCTGGAAAGAGCAAAAATGGAGCATGCCACTCTTCCTCCCGTTGATAAAAAATAAAAAGTAGGGTTCCTGACAAACTAGATGGCACTGCTGAATTTAAATGCATTTTCACATTCATCTTCTATCAATAGCAACTTGGAGAGACCTTGAGCTTCCCCCACTGAGTCACTAAACACAAAGGATATGCACCAATATAAAAAAAAATAATAAAAAAATCATAAGATTCCAGCCCTAACAGAAGAAAATATAGTCTAAAAATACTTCAGGTGCTTTCCAAGGAATTCAAGTACTTGACATCCTAATAATCAGCTCTTTTTCATCTACTTGTGTGAGTTTAACAGCAAAGTCAAGCTGTATGTCCTTTACTCTGTTATCCTCTGGAAAGATACTTTAATCACTCTTTATTCCATATTTGGTACTCTACACATATGGGCACAAGGAGATTAGTAAAATCAAATCTCTTTGTCTTTTAATATATGCAGCAGTGCAAATAGAAATAGAGAAATGAGAGGAAAACACATGGAATGCGAACAGCTGAGAGGAGAATCTCAGACCAGGCAGAAAAATCCTCAAGGACTTTTGAAAAAACAAACCCCTTCAGTGAGCCAATCTGTGGAGTCAACTGCACAAAGCAAATTATTCAATCAAAACCCAGTTAAAGGTTGTGCAGCAAAAATAAAAGATTTTGTCATCTGCTTCTCTGCTTACTGTCCACGGGTATCTTCCCTCCTAATTTAAGAGAAAGTAAGGAAAACAGAAGGACACAAGGGGAAACAGCTTTTTGCTCAGCAGTAATGGCAGAGGTAGACGCAGATGCTACTTCAGGGATCAACCTGCCACCTTTACCTTTGCCTCTCCTTCTGCAGCATATGTGTGAGCAACACCTACAGGAGCCATAAAGTTTATTTCACAGTAGTTCAATTTTCCCAGGGGGTTTGAGTATATTTTGTATTTTCTTCTGTGACTCATCCAGGCTCAGTCTCTCTTCTGTTTTGTATCACAGTGTGGAGGGCACTTGCTGTGCACACAAACACTCATGCACCAGAATAACAGAATATTTATTCCAAACACTGATTTCCATTGATTTTTTTTATGGCATAACTTCTGTAATATCAGCAGTGAAATTTCATGCTTTCCACAGTACTTTATTTGAATTATTCTGAAAAATGAACATAATTTCACTACCAAATCTGTTGAATTCTAGTAAGTAGACGGATCACAACAGCTGAACTTCAGGCAGAAAACAACTGGAAGAAGCAACATACTTCATGCACCGGTGTGTCAAAAACCACCCAGCTTTAAGTGCCTAACAGAGCACTAAAAAAGCTTTCTTACTGGTTTGATTTACAAATGTATATACAGATATATATATGTATGTACACACACATGTAAAAAACTGTTTAAATCATATTAACAACCCTAAATAACCAGATCCTCTAAGAACAAAATATTTCTTCCTCTACCACATCACTGAATGATGCAATTTGCAAAAGTGCTGAGCATAACAGGCCCTTTTGACTTAACTGTATTTACATAGCTCAGACCTGCTTCAGCACAAGGTGAAATAACCAGTTGTAAGGGACTTCTGTCCATAAAGCTTGTTTAACTTCCTTCTTGTACCATCCATCATTCAATGAGCTTTCTTACTTGTTTAAAACAACTCAAAGTCTAACAACTTAAAACCTAAAGGAGTGGGGTGCTTTACATGACAATATGTCCTTCATCTCAACTTCACTGCCTGAACATTTTCTACTGCAGTACCAGCCTTGCCATTTTCACTACACTATCTCTGGCCAACAGGGAATGTCATTATTTAGAGCAGTCAGTTTTCCCCTTCCCTAAAGAAATCAAATGTGTCATCTCTACAGTGCTCTAGGTCTCTGTAATCCAACAGTCACAGTCTTCATACCCCTTTCAAACAAAGCAGGTTCTGCTCGTAACACTGAATCTGAGAGTTGGTTTACTGTTAATTACAATTTCTCGGATTCTTCAGCTGAAGAATATTAATGTGCATGTTGGGTAAAGAGAAAGCCTGATGCAAAGTTTTACAATTCCAGCATTTGAAGAGACCAGGCTTTTCAAGCTTCCTATAAAAGGAGATACTGAGGATTTAGCACTGATAAAAATCAGATCATACTTTAGTTGAAATTTTTGAAACTCTTGCTATGAATAACTTCTGGGATTTGGGGATTTTTTTCTTCTAAACAAGAGAACTCAGCTTGTTACAACTTATTAAACTCATCCTACAAATTATTTACAAATATGTCATGCTTCTTTTCCTAAGGAGCACCAATATGCCCATTGACCCAGCTGAGAACAATAGACATCCATTTGAATGAAACTGCATATTTTATACTTTTTAATATTCCATATTTACATTTTCTTCTTGTAATTTCTATTCAAATGATCTGCTAGGATTATTTTTTGTCATTGCGTTTTTAGAGGGCTTACCTTGTCACTCATTAGAACATTTCAAGTGCAGTTCTGACCAAGGGTTCTAACCTACATAGCCTTCCTGCCACTGCTCAGGCACAGAAACCATGCACTCACCTCATGAAAGACAGATCAAACAGTTTGGGCCAAAGCTCCAGCTGGTATAAAACTGCAGGTTACAATATTTAAAAGAAATCTTTAAAATAGAACTTTCTTCCAAAAATGTGCATTACTCACAGCTGAGAACACAAACAGCAATGTGTTTGGAACTTTCCTACTCTCTAAACCAGGTGCTAAAAGCACAGCGTGTGTACTATACTCAGTCACCGCCAAATTCTTTGAGGTGACATTGATTTTTAGGTTTCACTGCAAATCTTGAACTTTCATAGAGTCTAAGCTATATGCCTGACCTACGTGATGTTGATGTTCCATGAACTTCTGTTCCATAGTTAAATTCTCCTTAGAAGCAAAGATGCAGAATTTAGCACAGCATAAACAACCAAGCTTGAAGTCTAATCTTGCCTAAATCAAGATATGATTTTGTCAGTGAAGATTATAACATTTATTCACTTTTCACTTGTCATGACAGATTTACTGCTTATTTTCTACAGCCTTTCCTAGGGCAAAGCATATCCTTGCCATTCTAATGTCATAGGATATTTTAAAAACTTAAGTACAGTGTAGCTTAATACTTTAAGTTTTCCTCATATGAAGATGGCACAAGTAGACGAAATACAGATTTTGACAAACTTGTCATTGGTATCAGTTCTGCAATGAACTTTAGGGAGAAAGCACATGCTAGTGAGCAGATCAGGAGCCAAGCAGAAGCCAAGTTCTGAATCTGGACTCCCAGAGGCCCTAGGAAACACTCAGGCTCTTACTATAAAAGCTTCCTTGGCTTTTTGGGTGTTCATGTACATCTGTATAGAGTTTTCAGATCCTAAGATTAGAATTTTTGAGTCCTGGGAACTCTCCCAAGAGTTTAGAATAATTCACCCCACCAAAACCCAAGGTGTTTAGTGGGTTGTTTTGGATGACAAAACAGCAATAAGGAGAGAGTAAAACATGAGTATTTCAGGAAAAAAGTATATTAAACAGATGTGAAAATTAGTTGGATTAGGACTACTGAACAAGAACTAAACAATCCCACAGAATTGCTACTTAAAAATACTGAATTAATTATTTAGAATAGAGCTGGACAGGAAGCAGATCAAGGAAACATGGCAAAAGGCATTACAATGTCCAATAACCAGAAGTCTGGATATGAAATACCACTAGTCAAGTTTTGAACCATGACCCAAAATTTCCAGGAGGTCAGAAAGGAAAAAAAAATCAAACTAAGTGAATGAGAGACATTTCTGTGTGTCAGACACATTAAGGTGCTTTTTAGATTATGAGCTGTTAAGTTCTTCACATACACATAGGCAATGTTATTTATCTCAAAATTCAAACTTTAAACACTTAATCATCTGTTACAGCTTTTCTAAAAATATGCTACTTGTTGAGTCAGACCATCACCCCTAATTAAATTATCCATATTTAAATCTCAAGACTTTCATAAAATGGTGTATGAAACAGACCTATTTTTCTATTCTTACCAGTTCCCCAAGTGATTGTCTAATTATACTGGAAATGTGAGGCTGTGCTGGACGGAGGGATTTTGACTGTGTGTTTTTATAGACTGGTTTCATTGACTCACACAGTGATACATTATTGTTCAAGCACCTAACATTCAGCAAAGGATGAAAAAAGATATAAAAGGCAAACACCTTTTGCAGAGGCAATGTCATGGTGCAGCGTGGATTCCAAGTAATTTCATGTGCATTGTTCTTTCATGCACTTTAACATCATGCTCAATTTTCCATTGCTTCACTTTCCCTTTCACACAGATGGGTATTTTATGGAATTTGCTAAGGACATTGAAAGGCCAGAACAGAGCATGGGCATGAATCTAATCTGGTTTGTGTTGAGGATGCCAAATGTTTGAACAAAGACTGTCCTTTTTTACTTTCCAGATTGTGTTTCTTTGTGTCCATTAAGAATAAATAATTTCTATTCTTTACATATCTCATCTGGCATGCAGCTCTCAACTACTATCTCACTCTGGATTTGCTAGAGTAAGTCATTTCTAGATTGAAAACTCTTCCAATACAAGTTCACAGAAATTTTCAGCTAGTTTTAGGCTTTATTCCACACACAATAGTCAGTCTGCTGTTAGTAATACATATGCCACTATTTAAATCAAATTTGGAAAATAAATTAAATAAATACAATGGGCATTTCCAGTACAAAAGACTTGATTTCTTTGGACCCCTTAATCAAGTAAAACTTGGTTTCATCTCATCTTAAGCTTTAAGTTCACCTAAAATTCAAAACAGTCAGGGATATCAAATCTCAAAATATCCCAGAATGGACAGTATTTTCTCTGTTCTGTTAATAAATTATGAGATCAGTAAAGTTTTTACTGATAGAACATGATGAAGACACTTCTTAATGCAATCAAATCAACTGATTGTACAATTTTAACACAGTCGAATACCTGAACAGCTCACTGGTATTATTATCAATTCATTTAAAAAAGGGTAAGATCTACATTCCAGAAAATGTCAAACAAACATTAATTTCTGTTAAAGTTGTAAAAGCTGTGCTTACAAGTGACTCCTACACCCTCAAATGGACTGTGACCTGTTGTCTCTTAAGGCAACATTATAAAGCCACCGTTGTCCTGTGGCCTAAGTCACAGATGAATCCCTCCAAAGCAGCTCCTGTTCTAGGGAGTCAGTGGCTCTCCTGGTCGAAAAAATAAAGTATCCAGCAGAAGCCACAGCAATAGCACTGCACACCTTGTTACAGCCAGTTCATGCTTTTCAGTATTGGCAACTGCAGCAAAGGGAGATAATACCAGATGGATCTGATACTTGTTTTCAGCAGGGCAGCCATGAAAGGCTGCTCTTCTCCTTCTCCAAATGTCATTTTAATGTTGCCGCAGTTCATGCCACCAACTTTGATAACAATATGCAGTTTGCTCAAATGCTTATTAAATGACAAGGTAATCCAGACTTATTTATGAGAATAAAGGTAAGAAAACAAGTATATAACATCTGAGGTTATCCGAAAGGGTCACACTACTCTGACTTGGTCCATGTTTCATACCTTTCATGTATAATTGACTGATTTATTGATACAAACTTTACAAATCTTTCAGCTCAAAATGAATTTGCATTAATAATGCTACAAAGACAGGTACACTTCTGCTAGCTAATACCTCAAGAGACATGCCTAATTTAAAATAATCTGACATTGGAATGCTAGTTTCATATCTTTGCAAATGTCATCGGTTATGTACTTTCTACTTCTTAACAGCCTCAGATTTTTTAGTTGTACCATTGCTTTAAACCAAGGAAACAAATCCATATTTTTTTAAAATCCTAAAGAAACATTTGCATTATCACAAAATGCCCTGTCCTTAAGATCTTTTCAGCTTGCACTCAAAAATCTTAAAATTCTGAGCACATGCTAGGTCTTATTTCCTAAATGAAGAATTGTGCACGAAAACATCCAGTCTGTGAGTCCTCACCAGGACATGTGTATAAGGTAGATGTTAAACTTCAAAGCCCAATTCCTGCAATTACACCTCAGCATAAAGGTAGGTGCCTAGAAGGTTGTACACGTGTCCAGACCCTATGTGCACACAACCTGGATGGAAAGAATGGAGCTTGTGCCTGTCACCATACCTATGTGACCTCAATGTGCTTTAGAGTTGTCAAGTTCTCTCCCCTAAATAAACTTGTGTATTCCTTTGACCTCCATTTCACCCTAGTTCTGTAGAAGATACTCCCCAATTTCAAATACAATTTCCACCCAGATTTTCTGACATTGATTTCTCAGCTGCCATCAGTGTTTGATGTTACTCTGTCCTCTTCCTTTATATTTACAGCATGAAACTTATTTGGTTCAATTTCTTTTGCATGAAATATAAATGCAGTAGCAAATAGCAAGTAATTTAAGGTCAACAGAGAAGCAGGCAGTGAAACAGTATTTCTTAAGATTGCATGAAACAAATTAAACTGATCAGCTCATAAAAACAGTATATTTAGCTTATTCCACTGGCCCTTCTTAATTAACCTTTTAGAAGATAGACAAATGCATCACATAAATCACATACTCAACAGATGTAGGTCTCAAAAACAGAACTTTCTATAGATCTTCAAAGTTTGCACTGGGAAAAGCATTGCCAAATTTCACTGTCTTTCAGACTGTATAAATGCTTCCAAAAACAGAGGGAAAATGTTGCCTTGTGTTCAATATTGATGTCTGTTCCCATACAGTGAATCATCTTTCAAAGTACCACTAGGGTAGGTGTATATTAAAAAATGTCAATGCAAAACTTCATTCCTTTATGTAGGGAACACTATTCTGAATATACCGCAGTGTAGTAGAACACACAAGGAAGGACTCCTTCATTGGAATCTGTTTTCAGCACATAAAATGCCTAGTAATAAGAAAGGTTCGATTTTTCCCATTACCTTCTCTTCTTTCTTTTTTTTTTTTTTTTTCCTCTGGCTGTTCCTCCCACTTTTTAAGTCTCCTTAGGCATCAGTAGAAAAAATATTACCCATAAAGATCTGAAATAGCCACAGTAATTGCAGAGCAATGCCAGCTGCAAGATCTAGGTCTAGGGGCCATTCTGTTCCTCACTTTTTGAACCATTTAACTCTAGCAAGCAAGCACACCAAATGTGCAAGCAGGCACACCAAATGCACTGCAATATGTTAATCTAGCCACTGCCCTGATTTAATTGGCCCAGAAAATTGCTTGAGGTGTTTGGGACTGCAATTAAGGCTAGGAGAGCCTGGAAATACAGTCTTTGGTGGTGAAGGGATTTTTTTATTATTATTTTTAAGAAACCAAACCCTCTCTCAGCTAAAACTCATGGGCTTAATTAGAGATTAATTAAAGTTACTTGGCGCTATTTAGTTGAATTACATCTCAACAGACATATTTTAAGTGGCAGGTTTAAAATTTAGCTTTTTCCCTCTCTCCTTTTTCTCTGATTTCAACAACTAGAACTTCCCCAATGACTAAATTCATTCAGTTCAAATTAGAATAATTTTACACACAATTCGTGGATACCTCCTATAATTTGGCTTAATGAGATGAAATTAATTTTAAGAAAACAATGACCCTTGCCTGACACCGTTGCCATGCTGTGGATTGTGACCCTGCAGTTGGAGATAACAGTTGCTATGCACTGGGAATATCAGCTACATGCATGGGGCTAAAAATAGAGAGGTGACTGCACCAGAACAACAGGTAAATTAGCTAGTTTGGCCCACAAATTGGAGAAAAAAGGATAATAGTAATTCATGTAACAGCCATGGGAAAGACATGGGGGTCCATTTCCATCAGAACAGATTTTTCAGAAGTGCTCAGCCTGTAACATAGCTCTGCACAAACCATGGCAGAGAAGCACAAGACTTGTCTGCAGGCATCTAATGTTTGCTTTGCAAGACACCTGTGCATCACGGAACAGTAGATCAGACACATTCTCCTGAAAAATGCAATAAAATACACACCAAGTGTTACATGTAACAGTTTATCTAAATTTGCAAATTCTTGACAGCTTTGTCTATTATTTGAGCTATCTCTTTCTGGGCTTACTACTTTTCTAGACAACAGCAGCAGGCACAATTTCAATACTTATATGGTTCATTTTCATTAAGTTGGAACACCATCATGTTCTTGTTTGGTTATCTGGATTTAGCAGGGCCGGCAGAATGTTCTTCTGTTGGTTATAGTGGTTATTTTTGGGAGAGGTTGTTTTGTTTTAATCAGACTGTTCTCCAATCCTGTTGTCACAGCAACAGTGGACATAACTAGCTGATACAATTTTTTCATCCTAATCTTCAGTGCTATTCAGATAGCAGATTGAATTTAATAAGCCAATTTTACAGCCTACCTGAATCTAATTGCAAGTTTTCCTAATAGTATGACATTATCCTCTTCAGTGCATTCTGAAAGATTTCAGTAATTTTTTTTCTTATAGAGTAGACCAGAGGTTTTCCTTTGCTTAACTATATTTTAGGTGCTTTTCTCCACTTCGGTTTCACATAAGTTTTCACCCTTGTAAATTTAGATAATTTATTGTCATTTTAAAAAAATTTCAGGATGAAAACAGTTAGAGCTCTTCTATATTTTACAGTGACAAGGATGGATTTCCAATATATACAGTACGGATACATGACTTTGGAGTTTTCTTGAAGAAAAAAAAAGTCATCCAACCTACTAGATTTCCCATTGACTTTATAGATTCAACTTTAAGCAGTGTGTATATTCTAAGTACAAACATATTCACCTTGAAATAAAAAAGCTTAATGCAGTGCAGTCCCTTGAAAAGAAGAGTAGTTCCAAACTGGCCAGCCCATACTATTATACCAATATACTCTGAATAAACACATCTCTTTTAAAAAGTCCCTGGCACTAGGTGGTATCAGCTCCACAACATACTCAGAGGTAACCACTACACTGAGGTGCAGCACTGCTGTAATTGATACAGATGGGTCATTCCATGCTGTTCCCACACAGAGTTCTTCATAACCACAGAAGATTAGAAAGCAACAGTCAATACAAGACCCTTTATTTTACATTTTTGCAACTTTTACAGAAACAGTTTTTCTACAGTGAAAAGCATAATAAATGACTAAATTCTTTTTCTTGTAAAAGAAGTACATATTGAATAAATTCGCTATTTTAACTTGTATGCATCACCCATGTCACAAGGAAAAAATTTATCCTTTCTGATCCCAATCTAAAAATCCTAATCTGTGTAAGGTTGAAATTTAACTATCTCAACTGTAGAATATAAGGATCTCAGGCAACACCAAGAAATAACTTGAGATAAAATAATGTAAAAGTTAAGCAGAAGGAAATAAACCAAGCTTTCCCATGATGTGCAGCAGGCTGGTGGCGGTGGTAATAAGTTGGTTTATATCAACTGCAGATCTGTACAATACTGCAGTGGACATGCAGTGTAATATTTCAGACAAACATTTCAGTGCTGACAAAGAAAGAGATTGTTGTAGGGTACATGACTGTAGTCTGCTGGCAAAGTACTCTTTTGTACCACCACTAATACAGCCCAGGAGACAGAGCTGGAGTACCCTAATGACAAATACTGCAGTAACTCAAAATGTTGAGGAACCCCTCATAGAGCTGGGCTGTCGATGAATTAAGCATTTTAAAAGGGAATTTTAGGCATAATCCATATAGAAAATTGAATATTTCCTCTCATAAATTTATTGAATCCAGCAGTTCAATGTCTGTTTAGTATGTGAACTAGTTTTGTATTTTGCATTGAAAATAATTTATTCATACTTAAAAAACATGCATATTCTATGCTCTGTCCCTTGGTGTAACTGATAGCAGAAACGTGGAGGCAGCCAGAGATAAGGGAGATAAAAGAAAATAGAAAAACTTAATTACACGATGATAAAATTTGGCATTAAACTGCCAGTACTTTTTAACCATCATTTTGAAGTCCTTTGACAGTATCATAGATGAAGAAATCAAATTTTTGCATTAACCATTATTTTGTCACGATGGCGCCCAACAAGAGTAATCATAGGCTGAGCTGTGCAGAGCAGACAGAGGACAAACCATCCAGTTTCTTATCCCAGACTCTGATATGCAAACAAAAGACGAGGCTGGGGAAGAGGTGGTAAAACACAAGAAAGAAGAGAGATAGAGAGATCGTTGGTCAGGACCGCACAGTCCAGCATGAGTCAGCAGCAGCCTATTTTGTCAAGACAAAGATGATTTTAAGGATCTAGTGAAGTGTTCGGACAGATGTGTACAGTGAGCTCCTCCCATTTTGTGCTCACCCAAAAATCTAGGAAACAAAGACTGAGAGATAGCTTTTGATGCCAAACAGAATGTTGGCTAGCAAGAGATCATTCTGGGGTACCAAAGGCAACTTAGTCTCCCCATGTATAACAAGTAAATACAAACCCTAAGCTCTCGCTAACTTGATACAAGAGCCTCTTTTGTCCTCATTTGACTCTTACATCCCACTAATTGCATTGTGCAGAAAATAGATGTTTCCCTAACAGAAATACTACTTGGCTACATCATTACTCTCAATTTTCTGTAGTATCATGAACACTGAATAATCCTCCTGAAAAGGGCTTCACAACAGGGGCCGATGAGGTCTGTTTTGTCAATGACCCACTGACTATGAAAAGGAACCTCTAAATCCTCTATCAGTACTAAGCTCTAATGCTCCAGTTCATTTTATGAATGATTCTACAAAAAGCAGTTCCTATAGTCAATGACTAGATAAGTGTGTTCCTTTCTATTTTAATAAATCTTAATGTTTTGTTTCCTCTTTAAACTAAAACCGGTTGGTAAGTCAGGCAAATTAATGTGTTTTTTTACCCTTTATTTATAAAGTGTGTGCACGTGTTTGCATTTGTATATATGGTTATAGAGGAGACTATAGCTTAGGATTTAAAAACTACTAAAAACTCAAAAAGTTATTAAAAACTTTGCTTAAATTTGTCCTACCAAAGAAGAAACTTCCAAATTTGACATGCAGTATAACACAGGGGGTTTTGTAATAATAAGGAAAGCAGCAAACAGCACTGTCTTAAGTTTATCATTCAATGTTTAAGGCAATTTGTAACATTTTCTTGTGAATTTCTTTTTTGTAAGGTTTGTGAATTTTCTTCTACCCATGACTTCTTTTTCTTTCTTTTTAAATCTACATCCTATTTGTTGTAATAAATATTTAGTCATGTAGTCACTACATTGTGAGTGTGTAAAATTTTGTTTTACTAAACTACTAGTGTTGAAATTTATTCGAAAGGTCCTTTTGTAATTTTGTAAGAAACATTATATGTAGACTTTTCCATTTACAGGGTGGACTATAAGTTTGCTAACCAGAGCCTACAATGATAAAATGATGTCCTGAACAAAAGGAATAATAGCCTTGAACAGAAATAGCCAAAAAATTCTATGAGTCCTCTGCTCTTTTAAGGAAAAATGATTATGCCATCTACCTCTAAGGCATCAAAATTCGACAACAAGTAGCATCAGGTCACTCTTGAGAATAACACTGGAAGTGGTGCTTAGTGCTAGCATTTTTCAAAAGGAAAAAATGCCTTTTAAAACACAATACTCTTTTCAAGTCACAAAGCACATTGTATTCCTGGAGTACTAGATGATTTGATACAAGAAACGTGTGAAGCCATTCTGAGGGTATCTACTGTGCAGCCAAAATAAATCACAGAGGGCTTTGTATAGGAATTCAGGTTTCTTTTAAACTAAGCAGTTCAGATACTAAGACTTCTCAGACACGTGAGGAGGGGAGAAGTATCCTACTTAACATGGTTTGGGCCACAGTTTTGCAGTTTGTGGTGAACTTGGTGCTGATGGGGCGAGATTCAAAATGCCTGAGCAAGTTGTATCACATAATAGTCACAGGCTTGACTTTGAGTGCTGTTTCTTGGTCTTCCCTGTTTTTCTGTGTTGAACAACTGGACAACAGAGCTCTGAAAAAGCTGATTTAGTTTACAAGATAGTGTATGGATCTCTGCTGTTGCAGAGAATTAATTCAAATCAATATGACTGTGATGGATCTTAATGATGTTTCACAGTGTATGCATGTGTACACTTAGGAATTAATTCAAGGTAATTGAATGGATTTGTATAATTTAATTTTTAAATGAGACCTAATTTCCCATACTAGTGGTATATCTGTTTTTCCTGTCAGACTTCACTCTTCAGCTTTGTGTGCTATTACCTTCTTAGTGATCCAATTAAATAAAAACTAATCAGCTTATTTAATAAACTAGATCATAGTTCCTGTACTGGCCTAAGTTTGTGACAGAGACAAACATAGATATTTAAGATGTACAATGTGTTATGTTAAAGCAAGCAATGAACAACATATCATCTGTATTATGACAGTCCCCAGGATTCTTCCCTAAGGATTCACTTGTAGCAGGATATTACCCAGAGGTTTTATACAGAGGCTGCTTGATTCCAAGTTATAGATTGCGTTCCATAAACAATGCTCTTATAAATTTGAAATAAAGGTGAATACAAAAATGAGAACTAAGCAGAAGCAGTACATTACAATAAGTCATGAGTAAAAGGTTTTGAATTTAAACTTCATGACTTTGGTTTTAAGAAGCAGAATGATTATTTTTAAAGAAAGAAATAGAAGCACAAAATAAAAAGTCAATTATTTTTTACTAACTTAAAACACCTCATGTCTAGCCAGAATATTTTTTCTCTTACTTTGTTGTTTCATAAGAAAATCCCCAAACAAGCAGCTAATATTTTTCATTCAAACTGTCCAAAATTTATTTTGTCTTAATTTTTTGTTCAATGTCTGAAAAGAAATCCAATTTTTCAAACACCTTTAGTCAAATTACGTCTTGTTGTTGAGATGTGTCTAAAGATTTATTTTCACAAAAATCCTTAAAAGTAATTTTTTAGCAATGAGGCTTTAAAAGATCAAAATCTGTCTCTGAGATTTACTATAGGGCCTTTGCACAGTACTGGTCAGTCACAGTGGTCAGTCTCTCCCATATGAAGCATCTATTACTAGTTTTTTAAAATGTATATTTAAAGACCAAAATCTTTGGCCTCATTTTTAACAAGATGAGCATTTCTTGCCTAACTGCAGAAACTGAAGTTCAAACAATTTGCGTTGCACTCTCTTCTCTCTCAATGTCAAGAAAATGAGAAATAAATGTAAATGCAAAATGGGAAATAGACGACTTCTGAGCTTTCGAAATGCACCGTGAGGATAAAATGTCAAGTCTCATGAATCTTACTGTGATGTACATTGTGGAAAGTTTATCAATAATATATCAGGAAAGGATTAGAGGCAATGTCACTGTAACAAAGTGGATTAAAATAGTTCTAACTGCTTTGAAAAACACCTTTCTTTCTCTATCTGCATTATCTGCTCACACTCAATGAACCACCATCTGTCATGCATATATCATTATTCTCAGCAAGTAACAGAACTACAGAAAAAATATTACCACCTTCCAAAATATTTCCCACATTAGCTGACTAAAACTCTAAGGGAAATGTCACTGCCCTGTGGAAGAGCTGGGGAGCTGTGAGCTAACACGAGCCCACTGGCTTCACTAATGACAACGTGACTAAAGCTACAGTTCCTTAGGCTGACTATTAAAATCTATCTATTTGTCCATCACATCCATGCACGTTTTTTCTAAAATATGTCCTTTTGATATCTATGATTTCATCTAGGAAACAACAATAAATTTATGTAAAAAGCCACAGTTTCTGTAGCGTCACTACTCACCACTGGACTTTGGCCTGGGAAATACTCACCAGTACCTGCCATCTTGGCTGTGAACTTGTTTTTGTTTCTAGTAGCTGAGCTATGACTCATCCAGCAGAAGAGAGCAATTAAGAATAAAAGTTATCAAGTTACTAAAGATGACATGTGAGTGTCAAGGCTACTGATTATTAGATGAAGTGAGGAATTGGCAGGTAGGATAAAACAAGATATATGGCTACCTTAAGGTTAATGAATTTCCTTCTCTCCTTCCAACTCTTGTTCCAAGCTGCTGAAAACGATGTGAAATAATGGTTTTGACAGACTTATCTTTTCCCTACACCAGATGTTGATCTCCCTTTGGTTCTTCAAGCAGAGCAAAGGCAGATTTTAATCTTCCTGTTCTCACTGTAGCAGCTGTACAAACACTTCTCTAATATAAGAAGAGTAGTAAGTATGTGCTATTGTAATGGGGATGGAGCAGTGTTTTTCTGTATGTTTTATATCTCATTGCATTTTATGTATGAGTAGGTGCTAAATTTGGAATGAATAAATGCATTTCAAAACAACACTTGGCATCCAAATTTTTAGACTGACAATTTTTACATCTATTCAGTGCCAAAGCAAGTGCATTGTGTAGTATGAATTTGAGGAAGATTTAGCAAGAAAAGGGACTTTTTTCTGAAAAACAAAAAATCCATACTCTTTAAATACTTTTTATTGCAGTTTTGATTTTCAGAGAACTCAGGCTATGGCATGTAGCATCTGTTAACTCTGCTACTACTATGTCAACAGGGTGAATTTTCTTTCAGAAGGTTTATGAGTTACCTTCCTCTTTGAGGTCTTTAACAATTTTAAATTCAACTGTTTTCCTTAGGTTTCTCTTGATACTTCCCTTCACTGCCGATGTCATCACCAAGAATTTACTGAGTCACTCTCAGTAAATGGTGAGTGCAAGATTACATTTTTATGAAGAGGAGAACCAAGACAGCTGATCTTCTGCATTTAAGAATTTATTGGATGTCAAATTAAGAATTTGGAAAATGTGTACTTTACTAGTACTTGAAATTATCCCAAGATATGGTCTCCTCCGCTGCTCATTAGGGGTGCAGACATTCTCCCTACTCTTCTAAAGCATTAAGACACAAAACTGAACTGGAAAACTGACAGCTCAACCAATTTCCTTGTTTTCTTCTCTTTGATATACACACATGCGCATATAAAGCATTTACTGTATGCATAGATATATATATATATATATGTCTTTGTGTATAAATTAATATAAATAGATATATGAATGTATGTATGTTTGTATAAATAAGTACTTCTTTCCTGCACTAACTATTACCTCTGAAGCCTATGCCTGGCCAGGAAAGTAGACAAATGCTTTTTGAAGCAGATACATCTTCTATTTCCATAGTGTGTTGGCAGGAGGTGGTAGTAAGGATTAAGAAATTGGTTCTATTCTTTCTGAGAGCCAACTGGCTGTGAGGATGCTTCGGGGCATTGTGGATGTGATACATTTGTAGTTCCTGAACTGAAGAGAAAAAATGAATGTGTGTGTGGATATCTGAAACCTCTGTCTCTTCCATGCTCATCACATAGTTACCTAGGCTTGCTCTCTGCAAGGATGCTGTAAATCATGTCTGACGGCTCCAAGCCAAAATATGACAGAGCTTTCTTTACAGTACCTCTGTGACATATGTACTGCATGTCCAGGCTCTTTGCAGCTTTTTCCACATTTAAAAGGTCACATTCTGCCCTCAGATGTCAGCACGCAGCTCTCACTACCCTGATTTTACTACTACTATGGTTTACAACCTCTTTGTAAATAGCTCCAAAACAATTTCCAGAGTACAGCACAGTGGGCAAATGGGAAGGACAGGCATAATCACTGCCAGGGAGTGGGTTACACATATGTATTTATTTGTCAGAGCTTTCAAATATCATAACAAAATGGAAGACATTGATGTTTTCCCAAGAGCATATATAAAGTTCTTAGTTTCCAGTTGCTGCAGAGTTAAGTTGAAAGTGGGAAGAGCAGTAAACTCTACCTAGCCAACTTTTTTTTTTTTTCTTTTAAGTTAATTCTCAACTGCTCCTGGAAAAGAACAGGCATCAGTTTTCAGAATTGGTTGAACTTTGTTTATTTTATTTTTGTTTAGTTCACAGGAAATGGACATAGGAAGGTGCTCTGAGAGTTATCGCGGCCTTTTAGCTGTATGTAGGAAAACTGTCCCTCCATCCACCACCAGTTAAGTTGACTCCAAGAGTTCTTTTCTACTGAGAAAAATTGGTGGTACCTTTGAAAACAAATTCCAACTTAGAATTTCCTGCACAGTGAGCAGTGCGCTGCAGAGAAAGAATATGTTCAAGAAATCAGAAGCATGTAGAGTTCAAACAAAACCTCTACCTCTGAGAGAAACTGATAGAATGAAATAGAACTAAGTAGTTCCTTAGATTTACAAGGACAGCAGAGGAATTTCCTTCCTTCCTTTAGTCCTTCCTTTCTTGTAGTTTTTTAGTTTGTTTGGGTTTTTTTGTCAGAGTATATTGTGTATGAAAACTGGAAAAACTTGATCCCATACTCCAGATCTAATATCTAATCAGATGTGGATAAGAAAAAATCCCTCAAAACCTTGCAGCTTAGAAACCACCACATTACCTAAACTGAAGGCCGTAGACTGAAATTTGAATTAATTTCCACAAAAAGAAGACACCCAATTCGAAAGATATTCTGCTGTCAACATCCTCTGTCTAACATTGCTTCTTCCTTGAAAACTACAGGTAGTTATTTATCACATTACAATATATTCTTATAGCACTCCTGTGGTCATTCGAGTGAATGAAAAGTAGGGCTCAAATAAGTGAATCGAGGATTTCCTTGTGGTTAGGAGATTTCATAGCATAAGATCATGGGAAACTGTTTCAGAGTTTTGGGTTTTTTTCTTTCCTTTCTAGGACAGGGTGAGGAGTTGTTGGGTTTGAGATTTATTTATTTATTAATCCTTCTAGTTAGCAGCTCTTTAATAACACAATATGAAGGGAAAAAAACACACTAGGGATTAAGGATCAAAACCAAGAAAATTTCTTTTGCTCAAGTGAAGTGCTAGAGTCAGGCATTCATTCCTGAACCAATGACTTCTAAACAGCAGGAGTGTCTCCAAAAAGGCAACATGAGCATTTAATGCAGTGGTTGCTGTACAAGACACAGATGGCTCTTCTACTTGTCAGAGAATGCTCTAATCACCAGCCTGTAGGGAAGCAGCACAACTTTTTGTCCTTCTACTAGCCACTCTTGAAAGAAAACAGTGGTATCCTCTGAAAGATGGCAAACCCTATAAAGGCTCCTACAATGTCTGAGAAATTGGGGTCCTCCAGGAGCAGAGGTGGTGGAAAAGCTCATTTTTTCACACCTCGTAGGGCCTGTGCATAGTCATGCAAACTACACAGTCAAGACTGGGACAGCTCTAGCTTTCAACAACACATAGGCCCAGAATTGAGTGTTTCATGCAAATAAAAGGACACTCAGAGGTCAAACCACTCTATATGTAAAGTTAATTCAAATTTGCAGTTTACTAGCCTGTATCCATGTCCTGTAGATAGCCCCACGCAATGTAATTGGATCCTGGAAAACCAAGATCCATTACTGCTGGTGATAGGATGAGAAGGCAGAAACTAAAAAGTGACCTGCTAAAGGCAATTTTAGAAGCACAGCTTGTATTCAAAAATTCACATGAAGTTCCAAGTAGACTTTCAAATTGAGGCTGTGCTGATCATTTCAGTATTTGCTGACTGGTACGCCTCCACCTTTTGGTGACCTTCTGGAATATGCATTCTGCTGAAATTAAAACCATTAGAGAAAATTTGAAACACTCTCAAAGGTACTGCATGCCTACCTTGGTCAGGTAAAGAGAAAAATGGGTGTTTGCATTTTAAATTCTTTTCCACTTAAAGCAGCAACGATACAACCTTGCATTATCTTTAAGGACTGCAATAAAACATATTTGCAAGGCAGTCCTTGAAGGGAACACTAAAGTAATGAAATGTTGGCAGAAGTAATTATGCAGAAACATTTTTGCAAATAATGAGCAATATCTTCTTTCATTTTGCCATTTCTTGGCATGTATATTTATAAGAAAATCCTATTTATTTCACTGCAATTTCTGTGCATGACTCAGTGGTAAGAACAGAACATGCAGAGGAAATGAAAAATTGCTCATTTAAGTTTCAGTTATTTTATGATCAATTAAAGTTTTGTTTAAGGACTTTGATTTTAGTCCCTCTCCTTCCACCAAAGCATCTTTCCTCATTACTTCTATGCTATTATAAATATGCAAAAAAACAGACTTTGTTCCCTGGCGTTGGACATTACAGATGAAATATTCCAAAATGGCTTTCTCAAGGTGATCATTTACTTTGCCTTTTAACAAATTGACAGTTACAACTTTTGCCATCACAGTCACCTCTTTTCTACAGAATGCACTTCTCAGAACACTCACAAAAAACAAGTTGATGAGACCTAGACATTTTCTTTTCATTCATCTGAGTATTGTCAACTATGCAATTTTTGAATCCTTTCAATCACTAAATAACTTTCATGTTTACTATGTGGCTGGTATTTCTATACTCCTTCCAAAGGACTTGTTTGGATTTTAACATTTTTGGTTTAGGCATCAAGGAAATTCAAAGTCATAGATATAAATCTTCTAGAAGATTTCTTAATGAAAAACCTACTAAAAGGAGCAACTACTGAACTGCCACCTAGATCACAATATCCTTTAGTGCCAGGTGGGCCTCAATAAGGAATGTTGTAAACCATATGACTTTTCGAGACTGTAAACAAGACTAACTGTTCCCATGTCCTTGTTAAAGGAAAATTGTCCACACTCTGGACAGGCACAAAAGGAGAACAGGGATTCATATGGAGGGAGGGAATACATTCCTACAGTTTCCAGATTGAATGACAGATTTTTACACCTACATGCTGAGAATGATGGCCTAAATTCCTGATTCTAGCAGAAGCGAGGACATTGATGAGTTTATTTTAGTGAATAGTGTTGCTTCTTACATTACTAAAAATACATCATAGAGGTATTGTGGGTTACTTGAAACGTGTGATTTAAAAATGTATTTTATTCTCCTGAGCTTTAATTGGTCTGTAGCAGTCATTCTTGCTCTTTCACTTAAAAAAGTAAAGCCATCAACAACCCAAGTTAAACAAATACATGAATCAGGTCTTGAAATGGTCTTGATAGCGGTCTATAACATATCAAGCAATGATGTTTATACACTTTACAATGTTTAACTGCTCCAACCTAAATTCACTTCTAGTGTGGCACTACCCCTTTCTTTAGAGAAACAAACATTTTTTGGAGTGGTGTTTTTTTTTCTTTCCAAACTGAGCCAAAGGTGACAGATGCTGTGAGTCTTTATATTTTGTGGTAGCATTCACCTAAAATGTAGATATCTGATATTTAATTACTGCTTTTGAAAGGAGGAGCGTTCACATCCTCACTTCCCGATTACTTAGAAACTGCTCTATCCAACCACTTTTAATGCTGCCACTATATTCTCTTTATCATGCTTGTTTACATGCACAATTCCCTTTTCTTCCCAGTTTTATCTGATTTTATCTACCTTGTACACATGCTAGAAGAGCCTGTCTCACACAGACAGCACCTTTGCTGTTTGCTGCAGGCTAGAGAACCCTTTTCATCTGAAAGCTATGTGGTGCTCACAGTGGCTGAGGCTCAGTCCTCTATCCCCAGGCAGAACTCCAAATTCAGAAATTACAGTCTCCTGGCATCTCTGCAGTGTGCCACCAGGGACAATCAATGAATAATGGAATAGTTAGTGTTTTTTGGGACTGGGGCTGTAATTTTTTGTCAGAGACTCCAGGTTTACATGCAAAGGCTATACAAGTAGTGAAATACAAAAGAAAAAAATAATTTTGGTTTTTAAATCCTATGTAAACTCTTGACTAATTCCACCATTCACAAACAGGTTTTCCCAGGTATTATCCCACATAGAGACAACAGAAATGAGTCAAGCAGGTACAGTTTAAGAGTCTCCTGATCTCTCAGATCAAATTTTTGCATTTGATACAGCCATTCCATTTATACCTTCATTAACCTTTGCAGCATCATGTAAAGTCAGCATAAGACAAGTTTTGTTGCAATACACAAAATCAATTTACAGAGAGTGGCTGGGAGAGCCTGGGCTGCTCTTCCTTCTTCCTAAACACAGCAGCATGAATTATGCACACACTGCCTAATGGTCCAGCAGGTCCCTCTCTCCCTTGGCTCCAGGCCTCGGGTCTTTCTCCTAATTGCTATTCCACAAAATTTGCTCTGGCTGTACGTACTCGTGGACAGAAAAAGTCCATGTCACATGGACAGGAGTGAAAGATAAGAGCTGAGAGCTACTTTTAGGAAGTGTCTGTGGGGAAATTTTAAAGCCTCAGGCAACCAAGGGAGAGGACAGACTGAGATAACTGACAGAGCAAACCACCCAGCACTCAACAGGGAAGTCTCTGAAATTTGCTGTTGACCAGAGTCCCTCAAATCATTACAAGAGCATTACTACTGGTAATGTGTGTGTTCTGGAAGTTCCTGTATGAGATGGCATACAAATAAGGTGAGATATGAAGATCACCTCAAAATTCAGGCACAGAAAAGAGGCTTTACATGTAATAATTCCACTCTATCATTTCTTGTCCATCATAAACATAAGAATTGTCCAATAATGAAAGGAAGTCTGGCATTTTCATCACTTCTTTTCAAAACTCTTTTGCATTGTAAACAACATTAAAGATCCTGCTAAGATCTTAGGAGATAATACTGATTTGTCCTAGGTTAAAAGCCAAGTTTCTTCACCATCACCAGCATTTGAAAATGTAGGTTTACATAATAAGTACTTTGAACATATTGACCCAGAAGGACCAGACATCTCTTACTTCTTATTTTTCTTGGTACAAATTGTTTTCCTTGGTTGAGAAGTTGCTAAACTCAAACTCCTGAGTGTCATGCAGCAACAAAAGAATCTTTACAGGACTGAAATTATTTTTTCTTGATTGGAGCATCTCAACCCCCTGAATGTTTCCTCTTAACTAAGCGTACTTCAAAAACATCTTCTCAATTTAGAAAGGATGCTAAAAAGTATGTTAGAAGTAGCAAGGGAGGAGTCATGGGAGGAATATTCTTTTCTTGGGTCTAACACCTTCTGGAAGATGCCTGAGAAGATGGATGACAAAATTTGGTGGTTCTTGCAGCCCTGTCTTCCTAAACAGCTTAAATATCAACTTTATAGACTCAGAGAGAAAAAAAAAAAAAAGTCCCAAATCCATCAGACTGTATAATGAATGCTGAAAACTCTTATATCCTTAATATGCTTCTTATGTTGTGATTTAGTCTAAGGGCTCACACACAGCCTTGAGTGTAACTGCACCAGCAAAATCGATGTGCATCCTCTGAGTTGCAGGCAGAAAAAGAGTGACGCAATCACAAATTGTTTCTGATTACCTAAACCGTGATGCTACCAAAAAGCCTAGTGCTAGATCCAGCTAACTCAGATGGCTTCTTCCTACAACTAAAGAGGCAGTATAAACTTGTGGCTGAAAAATTAAAGGCTCTGAAATCATAGTTTTTTCTTAGGCTGCAATGCTGGAGGGCTAAGAGAAACCAAACTGCCTTGCAACACATTACATAGCAGTTCTTTAGTCTGAAGTTATCAACTGCAGCATCATCAGGTGTAATTCTTAATCATGGAATTCACATATGACTGTAAGTTGCACATTGCAGCCACAGTAGGTCCTTTTCCATAGGCACCAATACTGTTATCACCTCAGAACCAGAGACTTAGCAGAAGAATACAGACTTACATGAGATGTTACTCAGGATAATGTGACTTTACCTGAACCCTTCTACAATCTCTACTTTTAAGAGACAGCTTCTACATTCTCATCTCTATACCATACACCAATTATAGAATAAGAAATTGTCCTAGAATAGTCCAGGATCAGGACAGACCCACCGATATTCAGAAGAGGTGTATTAATACTGACAGTGACTACAACTAATACAGGAGTAGCTTGGCCTTTGAACATCACTTAACAAGGTGAGTACTGAAACCTCACTTACAGGTCATGTATACTTATGCATACAACATAGAAAATGCATGCACATACAAAATGACATTGCAGAATGGGCACAGTCCGACTTTATATAATATGACCATCATAATAGCACATTACAAGTATATTTGTAACCTTTCAAAATTGAGAGAAACTGACAATTATTTTTGGTCTGCTTACAGAAATAACAACCCATGCTTATCTAATAAAATGAAATATTCTAATCAAAGATAATTCTAAGAAATCTGCCTTCTGTCATGCACTGTCAGGTTTCCAGTGTCAAAAACCCCTAGTCTTTAGTCTTAAAACGTCAAAGTATGTTCATTCCAATTTTGCAATTCTGACATTGCATCTGAAATAGCTTTTCTGTCTTATTGTGTACTGTTTAGTATTTCTATCCTAATTTTGTTACTTACTGCTATTTAAAGCTGATTATTTTACTCATCTCTGATCCCAGCATCCCATAACAATTAATAAAGAATCTCATTTTTCTAAGAAATACAAATAACACTTCTGAATTAATAGTTACTGAAAATATGGAAATAAACATTTAGTACTTGACAATTATGAACATTTCTTTTAGCACCTGTGGAAGCATACACATGATCATAAATAAAATTTACATTTTATTCATAAATTTGTAGGTTTATTCTCCTCAAATGAAATCTTACAATACACATTGTACTTTACATGATGAAAAATAACACAGTGCGATCAGTGTTACCTGAATCCACATCTGAGCCTCTTGAGGCATTATCTCAATAGATCCTCCAGCACCAGCATTCAGGAAGCCTTTCTGCAACTTGTCCAGTGAGAATGGTTACAAAGCCGTATAGCACTGGCGCACCTGCAGAACCACACCTTTCTGAAAGGTTTCAAAACAGTACAAAATTTCTCCTGTTTGTATGTCCAGATTAGGTTTCTAATAGCTCCAGAAAAGGCATTCTTCACTGAATTGAAGGATGTTAGACAAAATGGTGACCAGCCTTAATTTAACTCTTTATTTCTTCATACCTGTTAAGATCTTTGATCTATATAAACGGACTCTTAAGCTTCTCTATAATCATAATTTCTCTAAGTTCTTTGTGGCGGTTTCCAATATTTTTTTCTCTACAACATCATTCCCTGCTATAGCTCTCTTGAAATAGAGAACTGAAAATGAACCTGATGTGTCTCACAAAAATCCTTAACTCCAAACATAAATGATTGTTGGTTCCAAACATCCCACTGAGGAGAAGAGAGAGAGCAGGGGAAAAAGTAAAATGAAGATGCATTCAATTCTATGTGTGAACGAAGCTAGCTACTACATCTCCCTATAACTGCAGAAATATCTTGCTTTAGTTTAATTTTTTAAATTAATCTTTTTTTTCCTGTCTTCAGGCATTTCTGTTTTCTCTGAGGCACCTTCCCATAAGGTTCATTCTGCACCTTGTTTTCTCATTAACAGCTTGTGAAACCCACACAGTGATGTGACAAAGCTCTGCTGCCGTGCTCAACACTTACAGGTGTAGCAAGGACCAGCATAACACTGGAATTAAAGCAAAACAAAGCAATGAGAAAAAAATCCAGCTCAGCTCACTCTCTATCTTATCTGCCAGCTCTGCTGTGTATTTAATAATTAAATACAGCAAAATTTTGTGTTGCTGTGAGGTGTTACCAAGCATAAGCATTGTGATCTCTAACACAAGGAAGGGAAAAAAAAAATCAAAAATGTAATCCGACATAAATTATAAGATATTTAACTATATCCTTCTCTTCCATCAGGGACAATACTTGGCAATTATGGCCAAAAATAAATTGGCTGATTCTCTGGGCTTTTTATAGAAAGGTACTTTTAAGGCCTGATGATTTTTAGGGAGAGAAAAGTCAAAGAGAAAGCACATTTCTGATTCCTGTATGAATCAGTAAGAATTCGTTCTTTGTACTCTTGGCATAACATTGTGTATTAAAAGACAAATCATTAGAGACAGTGAGCTGGTGTTTAAGCAGACTACCTCCTTGAAGCTGGCTTTTTTATACTGTGATAAAACTTCTTTCCACACAAAAAAAAAAAGTTTTCCACACTTTCCAAGAACATGTTGGAGAGAGTGCAATGAATACATGAGACATAAATCATAGGAGCAAGCCAACGCAAAGAGCCAGAACTCCACTCCTCTGATAATTACATCAAATATCAGAAAAGAAACCTTGCTCCACCAGGACCTGTACATTCTCAAGCAAGAGACTAGAATGGAGACTGAAGCAAGAGCAAAATTATTAAAAGAATTATTAAAATTCAGTATAGAAACTGAGATCACTTCAGGACAGTTGCAAATTGTTCCTCATCTTTCTACAGAACTCCACATTCCTACATCCTCTCTGTTGCTGGGGGTACTCAAACCTGCTCAGTCAGCTGATTTACCCTTCCAGCCTTCAGTAGCTACACTTCACCTTCTCATATATTCTACATTTCTCTTTTGAGTGACATTTTTATAGTGCAGAAAAGCAAGAGAAACATCCTAATGATTTCCCAGCAGCCTCCTCTACCTCACAAATGTCCATCTTCCAAGCCATGTTAATTCTTCATGCATCTTTCAATGCACCAAGCTATAGAAGTTTTGGTGGAACCCTATGGTCTTATGTCTAATGCACCTTTGCTTCATTACCAGGCAGATCTCTTCCATATTTTATACCTTCTCTCAACCAGTATAGGATCAGACTTTTTTCTTTTTCTTTCTGCTTCCTTAAGAAAATATGTTTACATGAGCAACCTTTAGTTGTGATTAAAAAGCAGGAGAAACCAAGCACAGGTGCCACATTACAGCACAATATTTTATAAAGGAGATATGTATAAAGATTTACTTCTCAATTTATCTTAAAGAAAATCTCAATGAAATTGGTTTTGGGGTGTTTTTTTTTTACTTTAAAAGTTTTGGATTTGCCTATTGGCTTGTGCATCTTTTGTTTCGAATTTCAGATAACACAAAATTTTGACTCATCTGGACCGGGGAAGGTCTGTGGTAACAGCAAAGCACATCCACCACACTGCAATGTATTCAGTACAGAGAGAGTATTCCTGCCTTTCCTTCCACATCTGCCACATTACTGTTCCTCTGGCACAAAGATTGCAAATTGCAGGTACTTTCAGATGAAACAGGACAGCATTTTGGACAGGGACTACATGTGTGTGTTTCGTTGTGGCTGGGATAATATAATAAAAAACTGTTAAAACAAATTCTGTTGTTATATTTCCTTCCACCAAAAATATCTCTGCCATTGTAAAGTGCCTGGTAAAACAGGACATGGCAAAAAATATATATAAAAAAATACATATTGCAATGAGAAAATAACAGAGTGAAAAAAAGTTTGTACCCTCCCAACCAATCAATGAATGAAAGAAATGTCACACCATTAAACCAAAACCTTAGGTTAGTGTTATCCCAAAAAACTAACAAACAAGCACCTAGTCTTGCCAGAAATGATCACTGTTTTCTGTTTTCAAGACACACAACTCTGAACTCTTGATATATAACTAAACTAAATTGCTGATCAAGCCAAAATCAGAGCCCAAGGTATCTGAAATACTCTAAAGTAGTCTGCCCCATCACAGAATAACAAAATATGCTATTTTAAAATATGCTATTTTCTTTGCTGTTGTAACAGGTCTCTTGCAAACAAGTGCCCATCAGTTTAAATGCACTCCAAGTGAATGAAGTAGAATCATACCTTAGCTGCAAAGAGGCTCAACGGATTAATTGTGTTCAAGATATTAAATGCTGAAGAAAATAAATGGTATTTATTTCGGTGCAAGACTGAAAGGACTCCCCGAAAGCACTAAAGCATGTTGTTTCTTCAACTCATAGTTTTCTCCCCTTCACAAAAATTACATTTCTACAGCAACCAATTAGTCACAACAAAAGGACAAACTCCTCATGTCATTGCCACATCAGGCAGAAAAAAGGAAAAGAGGCATCACTAATGCAACAATACATTTCACTAATGTTATGCTCTTAGCAATGTCAGAAGCACAGGATGAAGCATCAGAAAACAAATTAAGAAATCAATTAAAAATATTCAGTAATCTATTGAAATAATACTGCACTGCTCTTCCAACAGCAAAGGACTATCAACACTGCAATAAATTTTCTAAGAAGCACTGAAAAGTGAAAAACAGATGAAAAACCTCTTTCAGTAGTAATCAATCACTTTTTTTTCCATTTATTTTATTTTTTAACAACCCTATGTAAAGTGTGGGATTGTTGTTCTTCATCTTAAAGCAAGTTTTCCAACTTTCAGTTGCTGAAGCAAAAAGTGCTAATATAGAGAAAACGGCAACAAATTGTTTAGTAATGTCTTAGAACAACCTGTGTCTATGACACAATCTCCTCAGCAGTGACAGGACATGACAGGATAACATAACACTGCAACAAGTTGATCACCTAGGGTAAAGCTGAAACTCTGTTGGGCAATAACATCAACACCTCAATAACGTCAGTAATGGCAAAAACAACCTTTACTCCTATTGGCCCTAAAAGAGAATATGGAATCTGCTTTGCCTGTGACTTACAACTCGGTGTGCCTAAAAGCAAATAGTTTTCCATTGAGATTACCTTTCCAGCCTATCACAGCTGAGAGCTTTCACCTTGCTCTCTTCTGGCTGCAGCCCAGCTAAAAGCAGTCCAGAACTGTGGGAATACAAGTAGATCCGTAATTTGTACATATAATGCCTTCAAAATTCAGCCCCCATTGCACAAATGGGCAAGTTCCAGTTTACAAATACAAATGACAACTTCTTTGCAAGCTATCAACAAGGCATTTATCCCTTTGTTGGAAAGCAAACTGAAAGGCAAAAGAAATGCTCATATTTTGTAGGAAGTAACATTTCAGAGAATGATAAATATACACCCAATTTGTTCAGAATAAAACAACATGTTAGTTACAAAATGGTAGGTCGTCCTCTTCACAAACTGACTTTTGATGTACTGAGCAATAAATTTGAAGTGGAAGAGAAAAAGAGTTCAATTTTGCAGACATACCAGCTACGATATAACCCAATAATGTAACTGAACCACAGGTATTCAATTTTATTTTTTTGCAGTCCAGACACCATATATTTTGTTTTCCATTTCAATACAGACAGTGATGGATTATTACAATTGTAAGTCTACACTACACATCCTGTGTGGTAGCATGAGATAAAGATTTTTTCTTTTTTTCTGAATATGTGCAGCTCCATGCCCAATTATATGTGTCAAAATGACAGTACAGTGAGTTTCCACAGTATTACCTATGCTGCAAAATCCTCTGGTACAAATGATTTTTATGCTCTTTGAAATCTTATGGTTGGTTTAGGGATATGGTAAAAATGCATGACTGAAACATGCTTTCAGAGATTTATAATCTATTACTTGGCTGCTGAGGCTCATCTCAGTGGCAGAAATAGGGCATCTGATGCCCTTCAGCTACTCAGAGATCACACAGAGCTCCTGCCTGAACATATCCATAAGGCTCAGAACTGACTTCCTGAAATTAAAGAGCAAGCAGAATTAATATGGAGTCTGCCTCTTCTGCCTCGTCTAATGATGAACTGGAGAATTTCTTTGACTTCAACTCTCTGTGGACAGCTCTCCAGTGGTACAACTCACTGTGGTCTCAGCACGGTGGTGTATAGATGTCTCTGGTCCATACAATGAAAACTGAAAACAGGCCTTACAATATTTGTTCCATGCCTTCCTCATGTGCGTCTGAGCTTTCTATCTTCTCTGTGAAAGTGAATACACAGGACAAGATTGACTAAGACTTCACCGCTGCCAAATGTTCTAAAACAGTGAGATTTGATGATATTGAAAATTAAAATCTCCAAACCAGATGTTCTGCCTTTCAACCATTGCAGCAGTAACACTATTTCATTTTAAGTCTTTCTCTGTGTCTAATTAATTTCAGTGTTAACGTACTTCAGACACTGAAATTTTACACACACATGCATTAACATTACTTAAAAATTTTAGCACCAGTGCTCATGCGGTAGCAACAAGAAAAATATTTATATTCAAATTCAAATGCTTGTATAAGAGACACTGAACTATAATCACACCCTAGCAGAGACATTCATTAGCAATTACATTTTTTACAGTTTTCTAAAATGCAAGCCATGAAAATCAAAAGCACATAATTAAGAGAAACACTCAAACAAGAGTCTTATTTATATCTAGTCAACATTTCAGACACAGATAATTGCAGACCTTAATAAATATCATTTGATCTATTAAAGATGCAGAAAATAAGCATGATGGATATGCAAAGTTGGTTCAATTTCTTTCAAAAGAAGAACATGCATTAAAAATCAATTAGGGAAGGGATGGGCTGGCGTAGGGAGCCAATAAAGAGATGCATAAGTACAGGACTATTAATTAAAAATAATATTCCTTTTAATTTAGTTCCTCAATCACTAATTTTTTCATAAATAAATACTGTTCTATTTTAACAAAATGCATTTTTATATTTGCAAGTATTTCACAAATTGTGAAAATAATAATACATCATGGTAATTTGAATTACCTGGTTTTGCTCTGCTTTAACTCTGTCTAGTTTGCATACACTGTATATTTTCTTCTTTTTTCACTATCTGCCATAAGTATTTTTAAAAAGGGTCTCAATAAAAGGGAAATAGGGGGCAGAAATACATTTCATTCCAGCCTCGTGTAAACACCTCACAAAAAAATTTTAAATTAAATGGAAACCCCAGATCGCTGTATTTTGACAGAAAAGCTCTCATTTCAGACTTTGGTCTTTACCAAACCTAGCCAGGAAAAGGACCTCTCTTTGCTTTTAGAAGTTGCCCAAAAATATAACTTTTCACCATACAAACCCACGGTGCATGTGGTGGTAGAAGCACTCCTCACACACACAGACACACACCCCTCGGGCCGCACCCTGATCTCACGAATGCTCGTTAGGCCTTGACCTTGATGAACAGCACCTGCTGTAAGCTCCTCTTGAGCTCCCCAGACACAGTGCTCCCAGGAATTTGTGCTGGCTAACGAGCTCCCATTTTTTAACGAACAGCCTTGGAAACTTCTTTTTTCCCCTGAATAACAACCCAAGTGGAGCATTATTCTTACTGAACTTTCGAAGAAAGTTATCGACCCAAATTGTGGCCAGGATTGGAAATACTGTGACTAAAGCCAACTGCCTTGTAACTGTATGAACAGCAGTCCTGAGCGAGATCCTTTGAGCACTCCAGGACTGCAAACAATCTCCCTCTGAGTGGGACCCCTCTCAAAGTCAGCAACATCTGCACCTTGCTATATTTGGAGGCCCACGTCAAATGACAGCGGTGGGTCCTGGGCTGACACCCCCATACCTCGAGGCTCAACCCTTCACCTGTTCAGAAGATGCAAATGTGTCTGCCATGGATCCTTCATTGAATTCAAGGGGAAATTTTCACAGTGTGTACCTGTACATACTCCTTTATGGCTTTGTGTGTGCAAGTATGAATATATTATAACAAATGTACTGTGAATGCTGCTCTCCCTGATTCTTGAGTATTTTAGATTCATTAATTAGGCTTAAAAAGGATTTACTCTTGTGTTCATAGTAAATTATATAGAATCTTTGGTTAAACTCTTTAAATTAGTCTATCAATTAAGTGCTGCTAAGTTTGAGAGCTATTAAAACATTTAGGCCTAAACAGTTGGTCAAATCCAGGGCTGTTTGGCGAGGGAGTCCACCCTGAGCCCTGTGACTCAGTAGGAGTGTCTCCCTTATTCCTTTTCATCCTCACCCTTTTTTCCTACTCAGCCTCCACAGAGATCATTTTAGGTTGATTTCAGTTTTGGATTGATTGATTTTAGATTTTAGTCTATTTTTTCTCATGTACTTTAAACAGCTAGTAAGTAGTAGAGCAAACCTTGCCAACAAACTTTGTCACACTTTCACTTTTATACTAAACCTGCTTTTGACAATACCTTTGCCAGTAATTCTTTGAATGACCAAAACAGTCATTCATGACAGTGTATCAAGGATTTAATTCAAAATTGTAGTCACAAGGTGAACACTTCTATAAAGAGCTGCTACAAACTACTGATTGTTTTCTGGTTCATGTAAAAACTAAATTGAAAAACCCAAAACAGCCAGATTTTTTTTAATATACTTTCTCACAGACCTGTGTCTACAAAAACAATAGAACATTTTTAACTTTCATTATGTAAAGAGGATAAAAGCTCAATGGATATGAAGGAAAGACAGTGTTCCTCAGATGTACATAAAACACACAAGAGGGTATGTGAAGAAGAGGTAGGGCCTGAAGGGCCTGAACTAGTCACTTACATTTCAGGTGAGAGGATAATAAATTATCACCACTTCTCTTTTCTTTTCCCTCTCTCTCTCCATTTCCAGAGGTATCACTGAATTTTCATCAGTCTATCTCCAAATTATATCCCTCTCTATGAAAGCCTCACCACTGGCAGATGTATGTCAACCTTATATGAAATACTGTTGAATACAAAATAGTTAAAAAAATAAAGCACCTCAAAAGCAAGCCATCAGCTCTTTTTCTCATTGTTTAAACAAAACAATATGTTATTTCTTAAAAACATGTCTGAATACATATAAGCATTATTATCTTTCCATAAGGAAATGACATTTTTACAAAGTGATTTTTCAGAGGTTTGTACAGGTTGTTTCTTAAAATTCATGCTCTCTGGGCGAATTTGACAAATTCCTTGATGCTGTCATTTTTCAACTGTATGTTTATCAAATGTAGAGGTCAATGGTTAGAGGGATGAATAACCTTGATCAGTTTTCACTGCTGTCAAATAGCACAGTAGATGGGGTTTCTAAATTCCTGTGATAGCCAAGAACTGTAGCCNAAAAAAAAAAAAGAGAGGGGAAGGTTGTATCACTAACTTGGTATTTTTTGTATTCATGATTTTCTGGGGAGAAAAGGGGAATTGAGGAAAGGAGAACAACTCTTTTTTAAACTATTTTCTTATCATGAGGTTGGAAGTGCTGAGTCACTTCTGCTCTATATATCTGTGTCTGCAAACAGAACACATGCTTATGTGATATGAATTTCACAAGGAAGACACTAGGAACTTTTATACCGACAGATGCTGAAGCACCTCATTTTACTCATATTAATCTTGAAACTGGAAATGGACAAGTTGGAATAGCAAATGCTGGCTACGGACATCTGATCTTAGATCCAGAGAGAGTCACAAAGGTTGGGCATGGTCCCAAATGTAATAATCATTTGACAAGGATTAAAGCTTCTTAATTTAGGCTTGGTACCAAGTTAATTTGGCTAGGTTTTATCTGATCTTGGTCAGAAAAGACCATGCAGTGCTATTTTATGAGAATTTATAAGCTTGGATCCCACTTAGCTTGAATATCCCAACACTGAACTAATTTTCATGGCACACGCTTTCACCAGAGTCTGTCTGATTACTTTCTGGAAGCCAACAGGAACTGGAAAAGTGCTACCGGCTGTGAAAAGCAAAGGATTGAGCAGTTTTAAAAGCATTGCTCTGTCAGATGCCTGCAGAATTACCACAAAATATAGTCCAGCCATTTTTTGGACATGTACATGGCCTATTTTCTTCTTAAACCCATGAGAAGGCTGAGTTGTGGCATGAGCTTTGAAGAGAACAGAATCTCAAATACTGTTCCAAGCATTTTACAAAATGAGAGCCTTTGATAGGATGTTGTCCATAGGAGCTCCTTAACTCTGATACTTCATAGCTCTTCTGCAGCACTATTTTAGACTCAGTCAGGCGTTTGGTTTGGTAGTGTGGAGGACAAGACAAGTGTATTGGTCTGCACAGCAAGTTTGTGCCACTTGCTACTCTCTTTTTATTATTTTTTTCTGTTTATTTTTAATAGCATTTTAGTATTTTGCCTGGAAGGCAAGAACCACCACCAAGATAGGAATTTCTCAGTGTAGTTATAACTATTATGTAGATCATCTGAAAATACACAGTTCTTTGATCTAACTCAAGCTAATCAAAGCAGTAAGAGGAACAGGATTGATATTGAGCTATTCTGAAGCTTGGGGAAAATGAAACAGATATAAATCAAAGAACATTGTCTTCTGTTATTCTGGCTTCTTCTGCTGGAGCCCCTCTTGTGAATTATCACCAAAACGCATGTTAGAGGTATATGCTCTATATTTACTTGATATTACCTATTTAAATATAATTGGTAAAAACAGCAATAAGTACTGAGCAATAGTATAACTATATCTGACTCCGCTGAACAGCACTTGATTGGTTATTCATCTTTACCTTTTTGTTCTTAGAGGGTCACACGATTGTCATGAGATTGATTCTGGGAGAACACTCACACACTGAAATTATAAAACTGTTGTTAAAAAAAATATAAATCAAATAATTGAAAAAAAATCCTTGGTTTAGACACTTCTGAATAAAATGTATAATAAATTTAAGTCCTGAGTCAGAAACACCTCT
The DNA here is from genome assembly GCA_013399895.1 of Serilophus lunatus. Lineage (NCBI taxonomy): Eukaryota > Metazoa > Chordata > Aves > Passeriformes > Eurylaimidae > Serilophus > Serilophus lunatus. The sequence goes on along the minus strand of VXBA01004426.1, from coordinate 830,239 downwards.
TTTTTCATCAGTCGATTGTTAAGTGTTTCTGTTTATGTAAACAAGAACATATGAATTATATGAGAAAAACAAGTAGGTAACAGTGACAAAATTCTTGTTCTATAGACTTAAGTATAGTTGAAAGTAATCATAGCTTTAATTCTTCTCCTATAGTTGTTCATGCAACCAAGAATGCAAGAGCTGCTAACAAATATCAGTATCCTATCTCTGAAGACCTGAGTCATACAACATCAGAATATTCACCATATGGGGGTTCCAGAAATGGTCCACATTAATTGCTTGTATAAGAGGAATAATCAGCATTTTTACATATCACATTCTCTGTTATAGTTCACAGCACCAGTGGGATATGGCCTTCTACATGATCATCATCAGACTCTACAGTGAAGACAAATGTAGGGTGAAACTAATGGAGCTTATTTAGGATACTGAAATGGAAGTTGTAACTCCATGTCTGATGGTGCTCAGGAATTTGGTTCTCCATCCTAGTGTACCAAGAGAACCAGGTGTGAACTAACCATAGGCAAAATCAGTTTGGAAAATCTTGTCAAAATAGTGATCCCACGAGACAATATTTTGATACAATTTGTTTTTATCAAATAAAAGCATCTAAATAGCTTAAGCTGAGGACTGACGATCTTAGAAAAGGATTAGATGCTGTCATCTGTGCCAGTAAAGGACTAGACTTGGCAATGACTGTGGCTCTTCAGTCTCCTCCTTTGGAAGAATCATCCAAGCACAAGAAAAAAAGTAACAGCTGGAACAGAGCAGCCATAACAAAGTAAAACTCTATGGGCTCTCTGGAGGAACCACCTCTAGAAGAAACATCATCATATTTCATAAATTTTCATGAATATTCAGTACAGTAACAAATTCAGTAAGGAATTACTCAGTGGTGCTCTGGGAATAGCAGAAATAGTTCTGTAAGTATTCCAGTGGAAGAACAATTTGGCATATATTATGTAAAAGAAATTTCAAGTAATCTTTTAGTCTGAAAGTACTGGCAGACTTCCAAAGATCAAATATTTGGGTAAAACTGTGTGTCTAGGGACTGATCAAGAGTATACTTTTAACAATAAAATCTGACTGTTGTGAAGACTAATTATTAAAGGATGAAAAAATAAAAATACGATATTACCAGGCTGTGAATGAAGAAGCTAAAGATTTCTCTGTGCAAAGGACAATATTCTTACCTTTCTGAACATTAAGTTAGGAAAAATATTGCTGCATACCTGCAAGGAGATAAGAACTCTGATGTATATGCATAATTATTATGCTTCTTGACACATATGACTACACTGCATACTGACAGCTGTTAGTGACAGAAGTGACATCATAAGAAAAGCATCGTGTTCTCCTTAGAGACTCTGGCTTTCTAGGTTGTAAGAAAGAATACAATTGTATTAAGACGCATGTCTGTAATGAGGAAAAGAAAACATTTTTGTCATTATGCCATAAATATAGCATTATGATTTTTAACCTCAAAAATCTAGTAAATCAGTTAATTGTCTTTTAGAGAATAGCAAGTTAAATAAAACTATAGTGAGTTTTCCAGCCAGAATGATCCTGATACCCAAAGTACTTAAATTCTACCTTTTTTTCTTTAAGAAAGAAAGAAAAATGGCGTAAGGAAAGAGATTTAATCCTGATGCTCTTCAATTCCCAGTAGTAATAAAAATAACACTAAATACATACTAAATCTTGAAACTTATCTCCACTGGAAAGAATCAAGGTCAAGGCAAAACAGTCTCAATAAAATATCCCTGGTTGATTCCAAACAGATTCCTCTGGCAGTGTACACTGTGCAGCTCTTAACAGAAAGATTTAGCCAACTGAGAATCCTTCCATATATGGAAAAAGGGATGAAACTGGACCCCTTGAAAAGAAAATTCTGGCATATGTAGTAGTAATGAAAGGTAACCTGACAAAAGACAGAATTAAATCAGATATGAAGTTGAATTCTACATGAGATTAAAGTAATCCCAGTATTACAGTAAAAACTGCTGTGCAGTGTCAGGCCAAAGGGCCAACCAGCTGTGAGATATGCTAATGGGACATGTCCAGGGAAGAGTGTGGCAATGACAATGTCCTTGGTGTGTGATCATGGTTACTGCGTGTCCAAGCAGCTGATTGCATGTGGAGCTAAATTAACTTGCTAATTAACATATGCCTTAGCTATTGGGTTATCACAGTAGATCTCAGCCACAACTATTCAGAAAGAAAACAATGAAACATTAAAAAACTCAAAGTAGAGAATAAAAAAGAATGGCAGTTCTCAAAGTATACTACGCTTCCCTAATATAATGCCTTAGTCATGGGGCATTTATAATCAAAGAATAACAATGCCAAAGAAAATGACTACATATGTGAACATCTGATGCTGAAAAGAAAACTGATTAATAAGAACAATATTGAGACTTAAAATCACCTAATCACAATCAGTAGCCTTTGTAATCTATCTGCACAACCAAATGCATAAGGAAAAAAAAAGACAAAATTGCACTTGTTCATTCACAGGAGCATGAAGCTGAGAATCAAAATGCATGATGGCAAAAGCTCCAGTGCACATTTATTTAAATATTAAATAGCGGAAAATAAAAGTATCAAAAGTCTAGACAAATGGGCATCGTGCTCCACCAGATCTGCATTTGAACTTTTTGTAACAGAGTGGTTTGCTTTCAGATGTGTGGAAAGTTTTTCTTCTGAGAGCGACTATTCTCTTCTGAAATAATTTCTACTGCTTCAGAGATGAGGAACTGGAGAACTGTATCTTTTTCCTGCAAGCTTGTCCCCAGAGTTTTTAGTCACACCAGAATCTTTAACTACTTTTCACCGTCCTGTAATAAGTAACAACACCTACCTGCCTTTTGAAAGTATTTCCCAAGTGGGAAACACTGAGTTATAACACTGAGGTGTGACAGCAACAGAAATAAGTTAAAAAATCATCTTTTTTATTGTACTAATAAATGTGCAAATTTCAAATGGAACCATTTTATTCTAATTACTGAAACCCACTGATGCCTACATGAAGTTCTTTTAACTTCCCTGTGCTGAGGACTCCAAATGTGGCACATAGACTCTGTCAATGACACCCTTTTTTTTTTCCCTAGACAGAGCTCTTTTTAAAGACGTTGCCTCAGAGGCTGAATCTGATGGGCAGCACAGCTTCCCAAAGGCCAGCATAAGCTGTCAACAGCACCTGAGAGAATTAACAGTGAGGCAGCAAGACACATCTGCACACAGTGTAGTCACATTGAACAGCACAAGTAGTCAGAGGTAGCTTGCAACTGCTATGCCTCCAAGCATCAGATTTTTCCTCTACAGTGCAAAAAAAGATAAAAATTAAATCCACAAGTAAATTGTAAAGTATGTGGGATTGCTGACAGCCAGAAACAGTTTATTTAAGGACCAAAAATTGGTGTATGGTCTGTGGTACCTTCTGGAAGAAGCAGTCGTAGTTGTTTTAATAATCTGAACGTATTTGAGATTGGAACTGAAAAATCTAAGTAAATCATGAATGGAGGTGCTATTCAAAGCAATAAAACACTGTGAATAATGTGTCCTTTGCAAAGAACATCACCTTCAGAAAAGGCAAAAAGGGAATCCGAGAAACACAAATTGATTTTATGATCATTATTTAATGCAGAAGGACATGAGGGTCCTTTGAAGCTGAAAATTATTCTAATCAAGCTATTATTACCTGTTTTCATCCTAAATCAATTTCTCTCATAGGCTTTAGCTGAAGGTAATAAATGTCAGACCTTTAAATTCAAAACAAGAGAAAGTTCATAAGCATCTGATTCTTAAAAAGATTTATGTGCAAACTTTGGCATTTTTTCCCTGAAAGACTGATGATGGATGTGTCAAGGTTCAGAGCTGTGTCTGACAGGAGTGGGCAGTGTAAAACATAAGCAACAGCACCCTGGTAGATGAAAGGCAAACAGTTATTCAAGCCTGACCTCCTGAAGTCACTCGACAGCCCTTCCACCCAGGAATATAAACCCGTAACCTGGGTGTCTCAGGAGCAGATGATGGACCTCCCAGGGCACTCCACAGGCAGCAAAGTCTTTCTGTCCTGGCACCTTCACTTTGTTATCACATTAAAAGGCTGTTAAATCTTCTGAATGTTTTTCAGCTTCTCCAGGGAAAGGAGAGCAGACTGACGGATCCTACATTCGAACAAAGGCCTCCAGAGCAATGTGACAATCCAGAAAGGCAAACTTCACACTTGGTGTGATATAATTCCTTTGGAGGTAAACCAGAATAATTTGGGGGGTTGTTTATTATTAAAATAAAAAAATAAAAACAAACAACAAAAATTACAAAGGAACAAGAAAACAAAAAACAAAACAAACAAAAAACTCCCAAAGAAAACCAAACAAAATAAAAAAATTAAAACAAACCAACAAAAAGAAAAACCAACAACATAAAACAAACACTTAATATTGACCAGGGCAAACATTTTTTATCTAATTGAATTCTAGCATGTACATGGGCCCCAGGATGCAGAGCAGAAACCACAGCAGGTCCCCACTAGCACGTTTATAATCTGCAGGCACAGTTTTAAATGACCTTGTTTATAACCATAGGAGCCTTTCTAGCAGAAGAATTTAGAATTCTGTTGGTTTCCTTGGCAACTATTAGTAATGCAAGAAAGATACAACATAAAAAAAAATACATTTTACCCAATCCTATTTGCAATATCTGTTAATTCCCCTCTCATATCAAAGGCAATTTTACAATAGAAATTTTCCTCCCATGTCAACGGTGGCAAGAGTACAGACAATGCAATACTCTACCACGGTAAAGGCCTTTTCATACCTCTTTAAGCATCACATCTGATTCTTCCTAGAGTGGTACAAAACAAATCTTAACCTTTTCAAGAAGCTTTATGCTTTTCATCTGTGTAGGTTAGTTCTGCTGTGCTTCTGGGAAGAACACAGCAGGGAGGTTAAGCAAAACGCAGATACTTCTCTGAGTTCAGCTCTTAACCTTTTTCTCAACATACTCCTGTTCTGTAACACATGGCATTTCAGCAATGGTGTGCAATAAGCACGCTCCAGAAGAGGCAATTCAGCCTAATTCAGCAGGAGCGAGGAGGTGACTTCTCTGTGTTTAGTCTTCCTCATTATTATTCTAACATCAACTGAATTTATTTTCTGCAGAAATGCCACACTGATACCTTCTTTTCCCCAAGTACTTGTCCTCGCAGTCTGCATTTGCTGCTTATACAGATTCACCTTCTCAACATGGATGTCACACTCAAAAGGGAAACGAGTTGCTGAGTTGTGAAATCTGTGTCGGTTTTTCTTCTCTGGCAGAGTCAGCATTTATCTGGACAAGTAATACTTGGTCACATCGTAAAGTTTTCACCAGAATTCAGGAAGGAGCAGAGTACCTTGAAACTTATTAATGAAAGGACACATTATGTCACAAACACAGCTGTGAAAAGCAGCACAAATCCACTCCCCAAATAAATAAATAAAATCAGAGATTGGCAGAGAAAAAGAGGAAGGTGTTAAAGATAATAGAGAAAGTGACGACTACGTGAGTCTCTAGCAGGAGATGGAATTTCAGCCCTTTACTGGCAAATCTGGTGGGGGAAAAAGTGGTATTTATGTATCTGAAAGACTGTGTTTACAGCAAGATGAAAGGGATAGAATGTGGAACTAAAGTGCACTTTTACGTGGGGGGAAAATAACAACAGTAACATACAGAAGTTCATAAGGTTTTTATAAAAAATCTTTACGATCTCTCTATAATTTTTCAGCTATAAACTAGACATTCACACCTCAATATTCCCTCTAGAAGTTCAAAACCATTTCCATATTTTTACAGAATATATGAAAATTTCTCAGTTCAAATCATTTTTCAGAGAACAAAAACCAAATGAAGATTCTAACCCATTTAAACCCCTGTGTCTTCACCCACAGGCTTTTCTGCCTGTGCAAGCCCATCCCATTAGCATAATTTTATCTCCAGACTAATTGAGTCAAGCCAGATGTGGTTGATAACAGGGTAATACACCTACTCTTTCCAGGCATTTTTAGCGAGTCAGATGCATAAAGACTGGAGTATTATTAACATTCTTTAATAAAATGTACCAAGGAAAACTGTGTCTTAGTGATGTAACTCCAATTTTCAAAAAGTAAATCCAAAGAGAGCATAAAATTACTTCAGGAACATATGGGGAGTGAAAACAGAAGTGAGAAGAAATGAATTGTACCAAACCGACCCTCAGTGGACCAAGCCAGGTGATAACCAAATCTTATAAGTGCATGCACCACTCTGAGAAAGGATTTTTGCTCTGTCTCTACTTTTAGCTCAGGGATCTGCAGTTGTCTTCATACACCTTCAGAGCAGTGCAGTCTGGTACAGAGATGTCTGAGCCAGCTGCAAACAGGCAAGTTTGCTGCAAACAGGCTGCAGGACAAATGCAGAAGTGAGGTGCTAATTAGCACAGTAAGCACGAGCACATTGCTTCCAACTGCTGCTTCCACTGTCAGAACCCCTTCTGGGCCAGGCAGAAGTACCAGCTCACTGACTGTTAGGTTGGACTCTTCACCCAGCATCAAACTGTGCTATACAAGCCTGTGCTACATTGAACTTCTTAAGAGATAATGTGCTATTTGTTACTTTTATTAAAAAGGTCCACCACAGGCAACAGAGGGCCCAGAAAATACTCTCATCTTTCACCTTCCTTTCCTTGAAATGTCTGGCATTATTTTTCACTGAAAAAGCATCCTTGAAACATAGTCTCAGTGTCTCAGAAACGTGAAAGCCAAAAGAAGAAAATAATCAGGGATAAAAACACAAAGCCATTAATCATTCAATCCACAGAATTTGGACATTTGTATATGAATCTGCATTGCAACTCCTGTGAACTTAGCCCTTTAGAGAACGAGGGTATAGCATAGGCACTATTCCCAGCACCTTTTGGATCTTCGCTGATATGAAAAGATGGTTCACTAGCTTCAGTAACTGCTGTCATGTCAGAGATACAGTCAGTCTTACATGGGTGAGGACACACATAGAAGACAACATAGACACCCATTGCTCCTTCCTCTGACTCATTTCCAGTTCTAAAGTAGACTATTGAGGTTCTATTGTGACAAGGGTTCTGGAGAATTGTCTCATGAAGAGAGATTTAGGGTAATTCCTATTGTCTTAACCCAGCTAGCTGAAATGACTGTACCAATAATCAGATTGGATTTGATCTTTGGCTCTCACTAAAAAGTGCTGCCCTCTTAACAGACATAATTTGCAGGTCAAAAGAGATGACAAATCCACTTTTGTGGCCTCTTATTGTATAATAAGTCATTAGATTTAAGTTTCTGATTACAATTATTTAGGTGTCCAAGTGACAGGCTCCATTTAAAAGTAATTGTGATAACAAAGAGGGACTAAACCACAGAAAATTTCTCATCATTTTGATATTATCTACAGTACCTCATCATGTCATTATGGCAATGCTGTCCAAGCAGGGAAGAATCTCCATTTTACTGAATTTAGATAACTAGAGAAGTTCTCTTATGAATTTTCACTGAATTACAATTCCACAGTCTGTTCTCCACATGTGCCTCTTTTCTTTGGCAGTTGTAGCTTATGCAGAGAACTGACAGGGTAGAACCAAGGACTTACAAATCAATTCCTTAACCATACTCTCCTGCTCTTGAAACTGTACACAAAAAAACGACAATTCAATCTGGATTTTCTCTCTCCTTTCCTTTGGGAAAACACACGTATTTCTTTTTGGTGCCATAGATACATAATGCTTATTATAATTAAAACCAGTAATTTTAATTAGCCTCATTAGGTTGCAGAATCATAAAATTATTTAGGTTGGAAAATACTTAAGATCCTTGAATCCAGCCACAAAATGGTACAGCCTGGAAAAGACATCATACATATAAAATCAAACATAGCTCTGCTTGAAAGGGTATAACTCCACAAATGCTGGGGTAACTATAGAGACCTCCAACTAACTCCAGAGCCAAAACCAGTCTAATTGTATTTTCCTTCCTTTGAGAGACAATCCTTTGGAACAAAGAACATTTCTACTTTGCTATTTTAAAAGTTCTTTCAAAAAAATGATTTTTAATAAAGGCTAAAATTTTTTGACAGCAGTCAAAAAGTTCATGAAAAACACAATCAAAGTGTAGAAGCTTTCAAAAGGTCCCTAAGGCACAGAAAAAAAACAGTATTGGGTTATGGCTGTTGCAGAACACACACTTTTATTAAATAATGGAAATACTAGCTTTACAAACTACCAGGTCTGTGGGATAAAGAACCGTACAGGGAAATTCATTCAGCAATATTTTTCTTCAGCTGTTGTAATCATTTTTGCAAGAAATAACATTTTTCTTGAACTTGGCCTTTATATTTACTAAAAAAAAAAAGGCACATCAGGACTGCAACTTTAGTTGATCCTTTACACTTAATAATAACAGTTATGATGATACTTAGAGAAAACCAGCAATTTTTGAAATATAAAAAGAATTAAGCTTGGGTAGAAGCTATTTGCAATGAGGAACTAGGATTTTATTCTATCAGTGATATCAAGCATCTAGCTCAGTTTCAGTAATTTTATTTCTTCTAATAACAGGAAGTTGTTCAATGAATTTAACTTTGTTAAGTGGAGACAAGCCTTGTTTTGAATGTCATTCAATGCATCTGGAAGGCTACTAATGAAAAAAAAAAAAAGAAGAAAGAAAAAAGGGGCACTATTAGTGCTCTAGAAATTGCTCATCCTCCTGAACTGATAAAACTAAAAATACTGAGAATATTGAGACTGTTGAAGATTTAAAAGAAATTGCTCACAGAGCTGAAACTGCCACATTATGCTGAAGTGTATCCACAAGGCAGGACAACAGAAGCACAGTAGACAGCAAGAGAGACACCAGACACCAACAGAAGCAGGCAAATAATGACTAATGTTCACCAATTACAGCTCATTCTGAGTATATTCCTGACCCAAAAGTTTGGGGGTTTTTCTGAAGATCCCTGGAGTTGGAATGATTCAGTCTGAGCTTGAGGAATGAATTTAAATATGGGCAGTTTTCTCTTAATCTGTGCATCTGGCAATGCATTAATATCCCAGATATGATTTTTCTAAAAATAGTTCAGTAAAGTTTAGCAGAATTACAAACCAAGACATGGAGAGGGAGGGGTTATTTTTTGGCTGGGAATTTTGGTGCCTGGGAGTCAAAAGTCCTATATGATCACAGAATGCTCTGAATGATGCTTTACTCTGGATCATCTCTGCTACAGGCTCAGAGCTCTCATCACTCACTGTGCATGATGGCTGGTTTCACCCTATATCAATACTCTCTAGAGAATGACTGTGCTTTTGTTGGTTGGGGAGGGTGTGTGTGTAAAAAAACAGTAGCCAATGTGAATTTACATCAAATAATGCATCAGCAAAACTTGCAACAAAGTTGTTAATCTGCAGTGTAGATGAAAGCAGGAGCAAATGAAAACTAACTTGTTTTGATCTGTTTGGAGATACTGAGATAGCATAAAGCTGTTTCTGTAAATATTTGAATAGTGTCTCAAGTCAGTGACTCTTCCAGTGCTAACTCCAATTCTGACCTAATTGGGTAGAAGGCTTCCACATGCCCGAGAAGAGGCTGACAAACATCAGGAATAACGGTACTGTATGTTTCCCTTGTCGCACATCAGAGACTGCAGCAAAGGGAGGTTGGGCAAAACGCCCACAAAGTGAGGGAGAGTGAGATATAAATAGGAGCTGAAATGGGGGTAAACACTCACCCATTAGCTTGCTAAAGGTTCACTTCCTTACGTTTCCCGTCATTAGCTTTACTTGGTTAAGGGTGTCATTTTTCAACATTTTTCTCTTTAACCAAAAAACAAGGTTTCATTCAAAATAACAGATTCTAGTTTGCTCTGAGAGACATAGGCTCACTGGTAAAAGCAGAAAGGATAAAGGTCACAGGAGACATAATTAGAAATCATGTGTCGACTGTGTAGGGGAGTGTTATCTCGATTTCATCGGGGAAGGAGGAAGCAGCAGGAATTGCTTTTAACAGGTAAACTGTAGAGTCTTCAGTATGGCCACAGTGAGAAAGAGCAGGGCAGTTGCCATCAAGAAAAATTACTCGGCAAGTGAAGATTCAAAATTCTCTAAAGGCACAACAAGTAAGTTTCATACAAATTGCATTATGGAAAGAGATATCAAGATGGTAACTTTGGCATTATAGTTGAAACCCAAGCAAGAAAATTTTACTTTCAGCCCACAAAACCAAAGTAAATAAGAGCTATCACAGCATGTAACATGACTGAGTTAATTCCTTAAATAAGATCTACCATAACAAGGAAATATATTCAATTAAATGTAAAAAGATGACACCTAAAGAAATCTCTAAGAGTGGTCTGCAACACAGAAAAAAACATCTACATGAAAAGAAAAAGAAGAAATACTCTCAAAGGAAAATAATAGGGAATGAGGAAATAATTTTCAGTAGCCTCTGGAAGTGCTGCATTTTACCTAGAATTAAGAATGGAGTACTGATGTCCTATAAGTATTAATTTATTACACAGTCAAATATTTGTAGATGTGTTTGAAGTAAAAAATATCCATGAAATTCAGTCTTGAAAGTGTCATCGTAAGAGTGCTATAGTAAGAATTCATTTTTTTTTACTAAAAACCTACTCAGGAGCGTCTTGTTCTCTAATGTAGCACTGCATCTGTGGGCTTACTGCATTAACTCAAGTCACTGTTGCAATAAGCATTTAGTTTAGTCTCTATAAATTCTGACCCTAACTTAGACTGTAAAGAATTTTGTCATATTAAAAAAGGAAAATCTACTACTAATCACCAGATTATGCAAAATCATACTCATGGAAATATTTCTATAGTGCTGCAAGAAAACCGTCAATGGAAATTGCATGAAACTGAGATGAATGTCAAATCCAAACTGTTTCATATTCGTTATTAAATGTAATATCTACGTACTAAAGTTACTGTTTTAAATACTCATAAAAGATTATGTGGAAGTGCAAATTTGAGGACTGTTATCCTGAACATACATCTCGTTTTCTGCATTTCATAGAAAAGTGTTGCCAGTAAAATGCTTTGCACAGTATTAATTGAAACATAAACCAGAGTTCTTTCCCCTTAACCGAGCTTTGTTAAGACAGTACCTTCAAAGGTATGAGACACAATTTTCACCTATGAAAAAAACAATGCTCTTTATGAATAAGTAACTACACATTTGAACAGAAATCAGTTGAATTTTACCACCACTTCAACAAAATAAATCATTCCCAATTGCATCAAGAAAACCTTTGAAAAATTACTACAAATAATGAAATAGCATTAAGAGACTAGGAACAATGTCACAATAGACATAGGTGACAATACAATTTGTTCAGAACAAACCTTGATTCATTCCTGAAGTTTAAGTTCAATAGGAAGCTTAAATATCTATGGGTTTCATTTTACATCAACAGTGCTAAAAAAAATACTGTTTGAAAAATCATGACTGATGTTGGTATTTGCAGCACATCATGATGAATGAAAATCCAGACTATATATTGGGAAATTGTACTATATTTTGAGATAGTTTCAGAACTTACATATAATTTAGAAGTATATAAAATGTTTCTATATGCAGTTTATAAAGACAAATTCACCCTTGTTTTCTGGTACCTCTCATTGTAATGTGGTATTTCTAAGATGCAGGTTACCAGAGGTGTGACTTCTACGGTGCACGTACAGTATTTATGACAAACAATATAATCATTGTCAGTAGACTAAATAGTGGCTGCACAGTAGTTTATAATAAAATGACATATTTACTAATGAAATGACAAAATGCAGTAACTTCTATTAAAAAAACAATAGAAGTCTTAAATCTTGCTAAAATCAGATGATCTGATTTTTTTTAACAGATCTATAATTTGATATTCTACTGTTAAAGAAAATAAAAGAAGAAACAGGACAATATTTTTTTCTTTGATGGTAAAGAAAGATAACCCTGGGGTGTAATACAAAAGTTTGCTTGAAAAGGTCCATTTTTCATTAATATCAGGTTTCTTTTTTCATATTTTTCTTCTTGGATGTAATATCAGTTTATAAATTAATTCTTGCACAGTTTGTAGGTATTTTGATAAAAAACAAGAAAAAACCCTTAAAATTATAACCAAACCATCTCCACTGGTAAGATCAGCTAAGGTTGCTTTGGGGACAAGCAAGATTGTTACATTTTGTCTGGAATTTTCCTTAGAGCATGCAAATATGCTGAATGGTACAAATCAGGAACCCCTCATTTCACACAGATGGGTCAAACCAATGGAATTTTTTTGAAAGAGGAATAACAAAATAAAATACCCAGTAATTAAAGAGTTAACATATCAGAAAGAGGAGGGGAAAGAAACAAAAAAAGGGAGAACAAGTAAATGAGACTTAACCATCAGAATAACAACATTATTATCACATATCTTTGCAAAGAAGTTATACACAGGAGAAAGATAAGTCAGTTCAACTACATCTTTCTGCATGATTTCACCTTACAGTCCAAATTTCATAATATAGCTAAGATGCATTACAGTTGCAGTTGTTCTCTTAATCATCATTCTCTAAAATATTTGAGGTGTGGATTTATTTCATCTTTCTAATGTGCTTTGTCCCCACAGTTCCTTTTAAGATTAATACAGTACTTATTTTATTGCTGTCACTGTGATGTGCCTCTGACAGGCAGCACTCACAGAATTACTGATGGTGTGCTTTGCCATTTCAGCAGTTGGTGGCTGACTGATGTTAAGACCTGTCTTCTGATTTTTTTGCCTGCAAAGAATTTTAATCCAGTTTGCAGATAAGACTTTGAATTTCTATGCCAGTTTCAATGCCACCAAATATCTTCCAAATTATGGCATCATCTAAATAACTAAAAGTATACTTCCTATTCTCCCATTTAATCCCTTCGCTACTAATGAAAAACATATAGCACTAGCACACATCTAGCACCAAATAGCACTATCAGCACAAGTTATGATTTTTCAATAAAAAAGGCCAAAGCAGGTCAACTTAAAAGATTGTAGTTCCATAAAAACCATAATTTATTTTCTAAAAACCAGATAATTGTTCATTATTTAAATCACTGATAAAAACAGTATCACTTTACTACAGCCCTTACAAACCAAGACGCTCAGATACAACTGGATTAGCCAAAAGTTCATGTTTCTTTCTAACCACTAAGGAGATTAAGTTACAGAGAATTTATTGACTTCTAAGACAGTAGCTGAGACTGTAATTTCTTCCTTTGAGTCACTTTCAGAGTAAGATTCTGTGGTATCAACCTGACACTCTGAGCCAGAGGTAAAAGTGAGCATGAACTTATTGCTTTCCAGGCAAAGCACTAAGACACATTTTAGCAACTCTGTGTTTCTGAGAGACAAATCAGTAGGATCAGGCCCACAGATATATAATGTAGCCACCAATTTTCAAATCTGATGGAAAACAGGAAAACAGAAACATGTGCACCTGTCCTTACCATTCAAAAACAAGGCGTATGAACAACAAATGAAAACCAAACAGAACTAAAAAAGTTCCAGACACGTAGTCCCAGCAGTCTGAAAGGATAAGGCAGGAAATCATTTATCCAGCACAGTTTGACTTTAGACATGCCCTTCAAATACTGAAAATACAAGTGCAAACAAAATCAGAATATCTTCCTACGCTGCATTAGTAACAGGGACAGTATTGGAACTTCTGGGGGAAGTCTGACTAGTGTCATGCAGACGGTCAGACTACAAGATTATAATGGTCCCTTCTGATTTTCAGACCTTTGAAGCTATGAATAATTTAAATAACTTTGCAGGACAAAAAGAAGAATTGAATTTTAGCAGCTGAGCAGGCAACAAAATTTTTTCACCTGGCCTACCAAGTGAATTTAAGAAAGATTTCCAAATGTCTGAAAAACAAAAACAGACCCCCAAAAACACTTAGATACTAATCCACTGTTTTCACAGCCTTACCATGGTCAATATAGCTGATTTTGGTGTTCAACCTACTTATGATAGAGATGCATTCAGAAGTACAGCTGCATAGAAACCTGATTAAAACAGGAAATTCCACTTGGCTGAAGATTTTTCCTATGGTTACAAATAAACACAGTACAATGAATTGTGAAATGGCTTATTTGGTAATTGACTTACAGATCCTTGGCCCTAAGAACATGAAACTATGGTTATATATCCACTTTGATGTGACATTACCCCAGAATGCTGCTGAAGTGGAGCATCCATCCAGACATCCAAACAAGCTTCCTGTTCCCATTCCCTGAGAGGACTGGTGCAGCTCCCCTAGTGTCCACACAAGTGCTGGCGTGAGCACAGTGGGGTCAGGGAGATCACGTAGCTGTATCAATTGGAAAGACAAGACTTAATTTATGTCATATTTCAGTAATGCCATGATCATAGCCAGTGTCTCCACCAGTTTGTTTGGCTGAGAAGACCAAGAGGATGGCTGAAGGAACAAAAACATTTACTTTCTCACTCATATTGACCAAAATCCTTCAACTTGGACAGTGCATGTAATGCTCTAAAAAGGTCGTTACTTTTGTAGTTGTGACCCAAAGATTTATTCAGGTTAGCAATTCCTTCATTACAATTCACATTGCTTCATTGCAGAGACTCAGAAAGCAAGCTGCTGAATACAAACATTTGAATTAAAAGAAAAACCAACTCTGTCAATAAAGACGTCATATGCAAATGTAAAAACAAACACTCCTGTCTTCTTTCTCCAAATCAACTCTGTCTTGTGTGTTGTTAGAGATAGAAATATGTTAGGAATTCAATCAAATGACATGTTATTTTTAACTACATTCATAATATCATAACAAAAATAATAATGTCCTCCATCGGGAGACAAATACTTAAAAAGTAGCTTATATTGGAAAGCAGGCCATGAAAAACAATGTACAAAGGAGTAAAGATTAAGATCATTTTCTCCCCTCAGCTTTTAAAGGACACATGAGAAGTGAAATAGCTTTCCCAGGATCCAATTTATATTTATAGTATTGATTAGTACTATATAAGAGTACATAATAAAAGACCTCCAGGATCCCCATAAACCATTTAAAGTCTTTTTAAACAACAAAACTGAAAAACATCTGGCAAAACAGGAGAATTGCCATCAGAATGTTTATCAGATCTTTATGGAAGTTTTATATTGTTGAGTCCTATTTCCCTAAGAAGATGTGAGACTACAGCTGTTGTCCCTTCTTTCATAGCGTTTCTGGAAAGACAATGAAAAGGCATCATGTCTGATCTGAAAAGACTTTTAGTTCTCTTTTACTACTTGCATGACCAAAATGTTAATCAGGCCTTGACCAGTGTACTAGTTGCTGTAAAGAATAGATGGCAAAAAAGCACGGTCCTCATATTACACCAGATCTCCAGGATGACTTATTTTCTCAGCAGTTTTATGTCTCCATGAGGTCCTCTAGACCTCTGTACTCCATGTTTGTTAGGTCATCTATCATTCAGTGAGCAAATAAATCCCAGTGTTGATCCCCACAAACTTGATTTTTCACCAAATTTATTTTGACATCCATACAAAGGGTAAACATTGTCTGAGAGCCTAAATAAAAATAAAAGCTCCCATTTGGTCCACAAATATAACTTAAAGAAATTTATGTCTGAAGGGATTCAACAATATTTTCTCAGCTTCAGAGAAATAAAAATGTACCAATGAAAGCGCCTGTTTCAAAGTAGGCAACTGCTTGCTACAATCTTCCATCTATTTCTATTCATAGTTGTTAATTTTTTAAGAGACCAAAACAGCAAGGGGACAGAACAGTCGACCCTGTCAGATTTGGAGGAAAAACACATTAGTCACTTCCTGAAGTGTGGATCCTTATTCCAGCCCTCCTATGGCTTATTTAGCAAAGTCAATGTTCTGATTTCTCTCTCTGGCCCAGATGCTGTGCTCTCACTCCATCTCAGCTAACCATGCTCATGCTTTAGCTTGCCAGAGGGAAGCAAAAGAGGAATTCTATCCCCAGTGCTCATCTCTACCATAGGAACTCATCCTTCCTAGTCACAAACTGATTTTCTAACCCTTACAGTTCCTACATAGGCATTCATTTGCTCTGGGAACACAAACACACAGAGGAATCATAGCCATGGATTTACCATCCCAGCAGTGTGAAAGTACTGCATAAAAAGACCTTCCATGAACTCCACAATTTCCTCCATCCTGCAAAGTGCTGGTAGGAGGGATTGAAGCTGTGTCAGCAATGGTGTTTATCATAGAACCCTTTTCTAATGTTCTCCAAACTCTTCTTCATTTTCATGATAGAATGCACTCAATTTAAAATCGATTCTATGGAATTTATATGGGAAGGACAAAGAATTCATTTCTCTAGCCCTAACAGTGTGTAAAGACTGATAGACTCTACAGAAGCAGGGTCACTTTCATGACTGAAGTTTCAGAAACAGATTTTCTTGACCCTTGTTCGCATCTTTTCTCATTCAAAAGTTCCCCATGAACTCATTCATACTTTTAGTCAATTATTAAGATTTTTATAATTCAGGAAATATTACATTCACTGAAGGTACTAAAAAGACTGGAATGCCCAGACTTTGGGACAGTATTTTTGAATGAATTGTAATGAGCTTTTTTCAGCACTTTTTCCTTTACTGTTTTTTATATTTACAAGCCTGGTTTTGATAATAAAGGAGCTGTCCTAGAAGTTTGATCTCTAGATATGCTATTCTTGTAATGAAACAGCATCTCTTTCTCCCTCCCCTTCCTATGCCTGTTTCTCATTTCATCAGGCCTGTCCACTGTCTTTCCCTACTTTTTTCCCAATTCATTTGGCAGAGGTGTTTATGAGCTGTTAACAAGGTCTTTCTCCTGCTGAGGGTTTACTATTTCTTGTCTAATTACTGCAATAAAGAAAAAAAGTCCCTGCAGAAATTTGTAAATTAGAAGGGTACCTGCCTCATAATATCTGAATTAACAAAATGCATCTAAAAATATTGCCCCATTCACAACAAAGTATTTGGAAGTGTATGTGGGTCTGTTGTGGTTTAACACCACCTGGCCACTCAGAAGCAGAAAAGGCCTTGGTTCCATGGAGGTGCTGCTCAGCAATAATGGAAACATCTCTGATTTATCAGCACTATTTCCAGTAAAAATCCAAACCATAACCCCATACATAAATACATACAGAAATAATTAACTTTATCCCAACAAAAATCTGCACAGGATTTTTACAAATGAGAAAAACCCTCACAACCAACCAAACCAAACAAAAAAAAAAATCCAAACAACAAAACAACACAAAACAACAAAAAAAACCCAACCAAACAAAACCCAAAAAAGACAATTACATGTATTTATTCATAGATATTATATTGTAGTATGGAAATAACGTAACAGAACTGTTACAGAATTTTGAATTGATACAATATCCTTGATACACTTTAAATCACAATCGGAAAAACTTCCTACCATGGATCATTACCTTATTCATTGACTGCACAGAATTATGCAGGGAGTAGAAGATTACTTTTTGACTATTAATAAGCGAATGAAACATATACTGAACCTCTGTATTTGCAACTTGCTTAGTTCAATTCAAGACAGGAACTATTTGTATACTGTCAAATCATAGTGGAATAACAGTTATCACAAAACAAATATACACTACAGGGTGATCGATGGCAAAGAAACTAAGTAAGAGATTTCTTTTAGATGACCAGTTTCAAGGTGAGAAATATTACTAAATTAGTCATTATGTGAGATCACAAGAGAGAATGGCACCTAGCCTGAAAGAGAACAACAATTTATTGCTTGAAAGATTACCTGTCAGAACAAAGAACAATGCAACATTCAGTTTCATAAAAATACCACAGAAAGGAACAGTGGTTTGAAAATTATTGCATTCTAGGAGAAAAATAAGTCTATAAGTGAGCAAAAGGGAAGGATGTTTTAATCCCAAAGACAATAAAAATAAAAAGCTGTTGTTTTGGGTTTTCTTACAGCAATTACATGATTATTACTTATGAATAGAAAAGCCTACTTCATAAATTATATTTACATCTGACTTGACCTTCTGGCCTCCTTTTGCTATATCCCATATACCCCATTTTATAGCTATTCCAGAAATTGCAAGGTAGAGGTGTCTGTCAAGTCCTAGAAAAAAAAAAAATTGAAGTCTTTTAGCTAAAAGACAATGTAGACATATGCTTTCTGAAGAGCATCTTCTGCAAAGATCATGTATTTGTTACCCACCCAGTCCTCTTCCATTTTTCTTTTCTACATGTATATCAAAATGTCAGTTTTTACCCAGCCTTCCAGTTTGGCTTCTAGCTTGCTAAGGACCATCATGCTCCATATATTCCTCTATTTATTGTGCTGAGATAATCTGGACACTCTTGCCAATTTTCCTCAAATTTCTATAGAACTGTCAATATTAGAAATTTATTTTTTCTCCACAGTTAATTAGACGTAAGGCAGCTTCATCAGAGACATTCTTGGTTCTTGGCTTTCTGAGTGCAGAGACACAAATAAGCCAAGCTACTAATGTGATTTGAGAAAGGTTTCTTTGCATGGAATCCTGTGATATTACAGATGGTGGCAAGGCATGAAATAATGTAACAGTCTTTTTTTTTTTCTTTTTTAATAGAATATTTTCCCAACTGCATTCTCTTTGGTAATTGGATATACTGAATCTAAAAACCTCTACTGTGTAAACACAATGAATTAATTTGATTTACTGTTTAAAAGAACTTATAAATGAGGCAAACTCTGTGAAAGATATTTTAGAATATCTGTATGCTAGATGGTCCAAAAGCTAATGAGGACATTATGTTCATGAAAAATTTCATACTTAGTTATGAGAATTCTGCCTGTGCTGTTTCATTGAATCTCAGCTCTACCTGATCTACAACAACAGTTTTTCCCCCACTAATTCAAAAATTCAAGTCCCCTCCCCTCATGACCTTTGAAGTACAAGAAAAACTACTACCTTTATTTCATAGAAAGAAACTAGTCAACCAGTTAAATGACTACTGGTCTCTATGGAGTTTAGATAATGTTATAGATTAAGTATTACTCTTTTAATACAACACAGTACTGTATTACCTCTACAAAAAGTAGATATAAAGCAAGAAACCGTAGAATCATCACTTTCAGGGGATCCAGTGGTTTTCCTACTCACAGAATCCTTCTGTGGAGTTTAAAAAGGTGATAAATCCAGCTTTAAATAATAATTTCTTTCATTTAATTTGTGTATCTGGTAAATGAAAAAAGCCTCAAACCTTCATAATCCATTTGTAATGTATGCAGGTATTATCAGGTATGTCAGAGCACTCAAATGTTATGGATCTAAAGGTTTCTTTACCCTCTAGATATTTTAACAAATGATTTTTAGTCTTTTCTCCCTATTTTTCCTCACAGAATTTCCCTTAACCACAGGCTATTTTAATCCATATATCCCATCTCAATAACTAAAACATTTTCATAAAGTGATCTTTCACTCTTACCATTTTCAGGGTTAGTGAGATTTCTCTGCAACTAGAAAAATATGAACTGTGTCTTGCAGACAGATCTTTAAGAAAAGAGTAAATGCATTTTATGAAGTCAGACCCTTCAGCATACTCTGGAAGGCCAATTATTTTCATGTTTGATCTTCTGTAGTGATTCTCCAGATTGTCAGCTATGTCAAGAAGATAAAATATTTCCTTGTTATGTAATTCTTTATCCTTCTTAGGGCCTGATATACCATCTTCTGAATTTCTAATCCCTTCCACTACAACAGCTGCTCAAACATGTATTGTATTTATCAAATACAACTACGTCCTCCGAATCTCCTATTTCATTAGTATTGCTAAGACTGGGCCTATGTAGAAACATTTCTACGGGAAGAACATGTACATTAAATTATTTAGATCAGAAGAAGCATCAGAATTACTTATTGATTATCTACAATAAAGGCTGTGAATCATATTTTTTTAACCCAGATTTTCTTCCCAAATGAATTATGAATTCACAATTTGAAATCAGCGACTCATTAGCTTCATTATCCTTAGAAAGAGAGAAATTCTGTCCAGAAGAAATTAAGACCATGTCTACAAGACATGATATTTTTTTGACAGAAGAGGCAACAAACTACTGAAAAGGGGAGAAAATATTGGGATAGGTTATTGTCCTGGGTTAGCTGAGGCTGAGAAAACTTCCCCTTTTTGGACTCAGGTTTAAATAAAAAGATGTCTTTTTTTTTTTCCTTCCCCCCCCCCCCCCCTCTCTTTTGGCTCACATGTTTTCTTTTGTTTTCTCTTGGGGAGGGGCCGGGGGGGGAGGGGANACGTGCCTGCCTGTGCTGCTGCTCTTTCCAGCCCCCGCCACAGCCATCAGCGCCTCCTGCCACCTACTTCAGATTAACGAGACTTTTTTTCGGACACTGAAGCGAGGAGTAAGTTTTTTTTCTTTTTGTTGTTTGTTCACTTGTGGAACCGGTGGGGGTGGGGGTGTTGGTGGATGGTATTTTGGGGTTTTTGGGAGGTGGTTATTGGGCTTTCTTCAGGGGGCGGTTCGGTATTTTAATATTTTTAAGTTAATTTTTTTTTCTTTCCTCATAATAAAGTCTTATTTTCTTTACTACCTCTGTATCCACGAATTATTAATCAATAATTTTGTCCATCAAACCAGGACAGTTATTGATTGAGATTTCTAGTGCTTGCTTTGGAACCTGGCTTGATTGGAAGAACTCCACAATTATTTAAAGTGAGGATTTTAATCTATTGTCCCTTGAAGAAATACCAACTGTTTTTAATTCATACTGCTATGGGCTTTTCATAGCTAAACATTTGGGGAAAGAAAAGCACAAGATATATTTCTTAGGTTGTGCCATTTTATATTTTCATACGTAAAATAGTGAAAAAAAAATTTTCTTAGAAGAATATTTAAAGTGATTTGAAGTACATAACGTTCTGTGAAGAAAAGGATATTGCAGTGCCTTACTCATGTAATTGGCATAAAGAGCAAGATTAATATTTTTTATTTGTCTCAACACTGTCAAATCATTCTGTTAAAAGCACCTTTCAGAAAATTTATTAGTCTTAATGTTAGAAACATCTTCCTAAATAGGAAAATGAATCCTAGGATTTACTGAACTGAATAAAACATTTTATTATTCATGATTTTATTTCTCGTTTTTGAGCATGCAAAAAGCTTATTAAGTAAATATGAACAGTCCCTGTATAAGTTTTGGGACACTTTCAGCTAGCTTTGTCTCAAATTTTGAAAATCATGTCCTCCCACAGCCCAAGCATAAAATAAATGATGATCCTCGGAGCTGTAAACTGCTGAACTATGTCTTTAACACTAGTCCATGTTAAGGCTGGTTCCTGTGTAGACGTAAATACTAGACTGCAAATCAATACCTGGCACTGCTGTTATATGACAAGGCAGAGGGTGTGCATGTGTCTAAGGTCTCACTGCCATAACAGGTAGGGAAAGATTGGTATTCTGCATACCCTTAATGTTTGTGCAGAAAATAATCCCCGACATTGATGGTTTTATAACAGACATGGATGTAGGACAAGTGGGCATCCACCTTGGTCTCAGAGAAAGATGTAAATAATTATTCTCATTTTGAACATTTTCTGTGATGAGAACATGATAATCAAGCCTATCAGAAAATTTTACCCCAGTCAGAATTTGAGGCAGACCTGCTTCACCTACACTGTGCATGTTCACAGATTCTTAACTCTGCTGTTGTGATTGGTGAGCACTTCAAATGACTCACATCCTGTGGTAAAATTTCACAGATTTTGAAACACCGCACTGGAATAAACTAGAAAACAGAAATTGCTATTAAGATAATGTTGTTATCCATTCAGGAGCCAGATGTTCTCAATACTCAGGAATGTTATTAGACATTGTGTCTTCTTCTGCCATGAGAGAAGGTCATCTTAATGTGTTTATAGTGAAGTTTTAGGAAACAAAATTAGTTTTAAAGAGACATTACCCACTTTTACTGTCCACTAATCTAGTTTAGTACACATGGTTACTGCATTCATTCACCACAGTTCAGTATTACTATGATAATTCTCTGGAAAACAAACATTTATTGTCTTATAAAAAAAATCTAATGTATCAAGAAATATTAATTAGGCATTGCATAGGTTTAATTGTGACTCATTACAATAATCTATTAATTGCTTTCTTTGTTGCAGTATCAAGGAAAAAAGAGTGAATAGAAGGCAAGGGGAAATAGACTTGTTATCACATCCATATGATTAGCTGCTACACAATAGATCTTTTTAATCATTAAAGTTTGCATAACACTCTGAACCACAACCATACTACAGTGTTAAGTACAAAATTGTAGCTGAACCTTGTAGTTTCATGTTTTATTGTCTTCTAAAATGAGTTTTAGTATGAAATGCAATGATAACATGGAAAGAGAATATTTAAAAAGCTGTGATTTTAATTTAGCATTTGTCGATACATACAGATGGTGTAGGGTGGCAACGATGCAATTGTTTGAGCTAAGGTGACTGCAGATATGAGAATATAAAAGCTAAATGAAGTTTGGAACAGTCAGTTAAATATTATGAAATAAGATTGATGTGTCAAGAATCTGACCTTGGAAATTAGATAGATGCTTGTCTTTCTTATTGTTGGGCTACAAAATGTGTAAAAGGGTCTCTGTGATCGATTAAATGGCATTCCAAAAGACACCAAAAGTGGGACAACTCCTTCCTTCTGCCAAAAATAAACCGATCATGATACTTCTTTTTTATTAACATAATTTTGGCTACTAAAAAGTATTCAGTACTTTTATCCTTCTGTGAAATATTTACCCTATCTCACCCAACAAGAACAAGAAAAGCTCTTGATTTTAATAAAAAAAAGCTTTCAGTTTTCCTGCTCATTTCCAGATAAAAATGAAATCTTACTTACTGTGTATTTTGCAGTAATGTCTTACAACATTCCAGATTCAGATCAGTGAGTAATTTTCACAATCTTCACAACCAGTCATTACAAGACCATTCCCAGGCTCACATTTCTTTCTCTAAATATAAACTATAATAGCAAAGACAGACACTAGTGGCTGTAATATCCAGGATTTTCTCTTTAGTACATGATTCCTAATGCATACATTTTTCAGGATATGGTTTTAAAAGGTCAGATGATTAAACACCTAATTTGAGCATGCAGTTTTAATAGGGCCATGTAGAAAGTAGGTATTTCCATAATAGCAACATATAAATGATTTGTTGCCCTAAAATTGAAAGGAAAACCAAACCAAACAAGCAGGAAAAGCATCTGCCTCTTTTTTTTTTTCTTTTTTTTCTTTTTTTTTTTAAGATAACTTCAGAGATCATTCTCAGATCTCACTGCTGAAAGTGCCACAATTACAAATTATCCAGCATACTTAATAAGGACAGTATATCTTCATTTCCCCACTTCACCTTACAATACTTTTGGTCTGTAACTTTCAATAGTCATTGAATGTGGCCTTTATTCTCCTATTGCTATCAAATCTCTCAAGAGATCATCATTTGCCTGATGAACTATTTATATCTAGTCAGACCTTCACACAGAGAGCAGTCCTGAAGGACACCCCAGAGGAATATTGTACTTGGTTAGGGAATCATAATGTATGCAACAGGAATCTATTAATGAGACATCTAGATGCTTAAATGAACCTTTGAACATTTAGGTATCAATCCCACAGGTGCTGAAAATTGTTCTGTTATTGTCAATGTAAAAGTGAAGATCCACCAACAATGGCTGAAAATACCATGAACTAGACCAAGCATTCAAATCTATGCTCTAAGATTTCTGTTCAGATGCTTCTATTTTAGAAGTGATTTTTCATTCCCTCCTCAAGTTTTCCATAACATTTCCAAGGAACATGCTGTTATTGCTACTCACTCTTCTGCATTTTATTTGCATATATGTGTGTATATGTATTTATCCACCTTAAATAGTTTTACCCATAGAACAGCAAAAGTATTTAGTGGCTTCCAAAAGAATTCAATAGGACTTGAGTAGATTATGAGCTTGTTTCTGATTCTTTTGACATGACAAAATTACTGCAGATATACCCATCTCAATTCTTTTTCTTAAACCTTCACAAAATTTTAGAAAGCTACATGAAAAGGCTGTCTCAGGACATCATACATGGCACATATGCTTATGTTACAGAGTTGATGGATTCTGCCTTGTGGAGGAGTGGATAAATGGAACAGATAGAATCAAAGGCTCTTAGGAAAGAAAAAAACTCTATGTGCAAGTTCAAGCTAATGAAACAAAGTCACTTGTCCTCTAACTGGACAGTCTTCTAATAAATTATATTCTGCAAGAAAACAGGATGTAAGGCAGTGTCATTGTTTCACCAGTGGAAAGTAATAGCATAATACAAGTCTTCTTAATCTAAGAAGGCATTTTACTGCTAACTTTCAAGGTTTTTATACTTTTTAGAATACAGGACTTTACATTTTCATTGGTGAATAATATACTTGTTTTTTACAATTTCATTGGCTTAAGCTAACTAGGAGATCATCTTAAGTTGTTATGAGAAATCCTTATTGTTGTGTGAGAAGGTCTTATTTTGTTATGAGAAAGTCCTGATGTTGTTATGAGAGTGTCTTGGTCTTGTTGTGTGAAAGGCTTAGTCTTGTTGTGAGAAAGTCCAGTTGCTGTTACTCAGCTACATTCTTTAATGGTTTTTTCTACACTGCAGGTGTTTCTTCAAGGTTCTTTCCCAGGTCGTTTATTTCTCACTTTTGCTGCTCAACTCGTTGTTAGAGACAGAATTTCTCAGGCTAATTCTTGGGCCTCTGAAACAGGCTGCCACAAGGCAGGATAGAAATAACACATCTAAAAGCTTAAAAGCGGCCAATTGATGTTTCAAAACCCACATGTAATGTCATTTCTGTGTTGATTCAAAACGCAGTGACCTGTCCTTTCAAAACATGTTGAAATGGGCTCCTTCTGCACTCAAACCTGTTTAGGATCAGTCTCTGAAGGGGTTATTGTCTCCCCTTTTCTGAATCAGTTCACAGAAATTATTTGACTTGTATTCTTCGAGGCCTAAATTATTCATCAGTTAGTGAGCTGACAAAAGGAATTTCATTAGGACAAAAACGTATGTTGGCTCATCTCCATCAAAGATACAGGGCTTGCTTTGTGAAGAGAAGAGTGTCCTGGAGTTCCTCTGATGTATTTCTATGCATAATATTTAGATTAAAATGTTGATTATTTAAAACCTACCTTAGTCATCTCTTCAGCGTTCTGCATTTAATATTCCTGGCATGAAAGTAATCCGCATATGAAATTTGAAGGTCAAATTATCTAAGTAAGCAAGCATATCTCAGGTTCACTGGGTGGATTAATATCCATGCTAAATTTGCCTTCAAAGGTTTGGTCTTTCTTGTAAGGGAAATTTTTCCTTCTGGTGTAGGAACACAGATGTCTTTTGCATCAGATCATTCTTGTTTGTCCATTGTCCCATTATTTGGCCATTATTTGGTTCTTAAAACACAAAGGGAAAGAGAAAGGATTCTACACATGAAAATTATTGGCTGAAATGCTCACAAATTATGAATCACGAAGATTAGCATAACAGACAAAATTAAAACAAATCTTTTACTTGCTCTGATTATTTAGCATTTCATGTGTGCACGTGTATATCAACTTGTTAACATGGATATTATTCTCTGGCAGTGAACTCCATAGCTGAAAAGATTTTGTTCGTTTAACTTGTTTATTACTTTTTTATGGATGCTCTCTTTTTAGCATTCTGGCAAAGTTTAGTCCACAAATATAAAAATGTTATTACAATTAGGCAGGTATATCAATCAATTTTTTAATCCATCTTGTAAAATTATAATCTGTATTTATGCTTGTGCTGACACAAAAAAAGCTTCCTCCAAAGAAAATACAACATTTCCCTTTTTTTCTGAGTTGAAACCTGAAGTTCAGAATAGTGATGAGATTTTGAAGTTCAGAAAATTTTCTTAGAGTAATAAATAACACAAGAACAAGTATAACCAGAGTATATTTGGAAATTCAATCATCTTGCAGAAATGCCCATGGGAGGAGAGATTGGTAACCACAGAGAGCAACGCTTTAGCAATTGCTCTCTCAGATAAAGGTGTTCTAAAATGTTAGGCTGCAGAATCCTTCCTGGGTTCCAGCAGAGTAGCCACATTTGCCAGCTTATTCGTCTACCTTGCATCCACTATTGTGTTTATGTATACACTGTATATGAATTTCATTACAGAACAGAAAACCAAAGTTGAAGCAAGAAACATATTTGGAGAGAGCATACTGGTGTAATTACATTTGTTCATCTTCTGAAACTTCTGGGAGACAGGAACGGAGCACTGACTAAATACTAGGGAATGAACTCACACAGGGATGAATGTCACTGTGAGCATGAGACTTCTGCCCCTTCTTTGGCAATGGTTCTGAATATCTTTCTACACGAAGCCTACAGGGCTACGTATTCTTCTTCTTTGTTGGATTGGCACCAGTTCCACTGTATTGATATCAAACTGCTTTGTAGGTAATCAGTTACAAAGATGCAATGATTCCAACAGCACTTGTAGTGTCAAACGTTAGCAAATATATCCTTTGCAGATGGAAAAATACTTATTCTAAGGATAGTTTAAGTTACAGAATGCATTGTACTTTAGTTACCGGTTGGGCTTGATAGATTAATTGTGTAAATGTTGATCACTATTTATAAAATATGCACAAGTAACATAAATTCTACTATATTATTTTACACTGGTTTTGTACATGTGTCTCAGGAAAAAAATGGACAGCTTTTTGTCTTAACACTGAGGACATACAGTGTTGCAGTAAACCTTTATTTTGGTAGAATTAGCACTGACAATATCTACTCCCCAAAGTTTAAAAGGAAGATGTGAACGTCACTCAGTGCATTCACCTCTCAAACCTGTATCAATCACTGGTATTCTTGGGAGATGAAGCATGAAATTTGATTTCAAAGCCTGTAAAAATACTATACAACCCTGTCTAAACTTCATTCACCTCTTGGTTACAAATATGATCCTAAACAGACCAAAAATTTGAGGTCAAAGTCACCAAAGCTCTACATTCTCTACAACACTTTGATTTCTTAGCATTTATTTTCCAAGATGATGTTCAATATCATAAAGACATGGATAAGACCAGAAAGACACTAAACAGATGAAAATAGGTTAGCCAGTGATTTGAAATTCCAGACATACCCATTTCTATCCTCAGATTTAAGGTGTACCTTTAGATAAAGACAGGAAATGAACAGAAACCAGTAGGTATTCCACAAGTAGACTGAGGAGAAAGATAGATTATGTTTTATAGCTAATATTTTAATATTGCTGAAATATATTGCCCCCGCAAGGGGCATGATCGTGCTTAAATTTTACTGAGTTAATGATGTATTCTTTGGTACTACGTGTCCTCTTCTTTTTGAACAAATCTCAAACTATTGACAGCTTTCAGTACATTTTTCATAGAAGAACCTTGATCGATGCCTTAATTTGGGAAATTCTCAGACTCCGTTCACATTCCAGTAATCAAATATCAAAACTGACTTTTAAGGACTTAACAGTTCTCCATGTGAACTTTCCAAGAACAACTCAGAGAGCTCTTCCTGCCACTTCATGCATAAATTATCCCATCAAAGAACTGGTGTTTATTCTGAGGTCTTTGAAATTCTAATCACTTGTATACACCTCCTCAGGCCAGCCTGTGCTTTGAAATTTGGATTACTTACAATTGGGCTATTCATAATTCAGGGCTATAGAATGCAACTTGCCACCCATTTACAAGCCACTGTACATCCAACATATCATCAAGGATTTCTAACTGACACATTTCTATCCCTCATAGCTATAACTTCCCAATGTAAGCTTAATATTGACTACTTGAATCACAGCACAGATCAAAACATTTCTTAAAGAGAGTGTGAAATGAGCAATGTTAAACTACTCTTTCTACGTATCACTCAAAAGAACTCCGGTTGTATTTACTTACTTGGTGTGAATTTTGGTTATATAGTCTCAGAAACTAGCATTATATTTGAGCTCTGGCAGAAAGTGGTCAGCTGAATTGTTTATTACAAATTTCATCTTGCACCATTAAACTGTAAAATGAAGTTATTGTCAAGAATAACACAAAAAGTTGTATAAGTTTTCTGTCAGACCTGAAAGGGACATCTTAGAATTCTTGTTAGCCAGATTCCTACAGGCTGACAGAAGAATGATTTCACACTGAAGGTCAACAGCTCTCTATAAATTCCGTTCACCTCTCTCCTGCTATAAAGGATAGTGACTTTATACTTGCACCTACATAAAGTAGTAATTTCTGACTAAAGCATTGTCAGTTGTTTGTCTACACATAGTTATTCCTTACAGCTACAAACAAACTACTAAGGCTTTTCTCTGCACACGAAGAAAATCAGTAGTAGGCTTTCTAAAAATATCAGTAGTAGGCTTTCAACATTCCAGGTGCAGATTTGAATGAAAATCCAAGTCCTTGTAAATCAGTCAAAATAAATTTTTTGGAAACCAAGCCAATTCCTCTTGCCGCCAGATACTATATGTAATCTGTTTTATTATATTGAATATGGTATAAAAAAAATACTGGAGATTTGCATAATAGACTATATCTGATATCCTTTAAAGGACTATAACACTTTTTAATTCAGTCTGGAATACAGTAGAAACAGCTACCAATTTCTCAGCTTCTGGCTTTGTTATGGTGTGCAGACTTTGGAAAAAAAGGAAATTATTGACTTTTTTATTGATATGAATGTATCAAAGCAGTATCTTTAGAAATACTCACTTCTTGGGAGTTCACAATACTTTTCTCTAGCAGGAGTGAGAGTGAACAGAAAAAGTCTACACATTTCTATCCTTTCAGTCTCATATTATTTGAGGTACATCATGTATGTTTGAAGTTTCATTATTCTATTCATTTACATTTTATGACTATGCTTTGTGGCAATTTGATCAAAAAATGTTAAATTATAGAGAACAGAACAAAACACAAAGGTACACCTTCATTTTCATGTTCCATGGTTCAAATCCATGCAGCTTTCCTAAGCAGCTTCCAAGCTCAGATGATGAAGGGTGAAAAAATTTTATAAGATTGTGTTTTACCTTATGACAAAAGAGTACTGAAACAGTATTACTAAAAAAACATGGAGTATTAACCATAATTATCCTTCCTGATAGTATGTTCCTTGCCTTCATGAGCATGTATCAGTGATACGACAGTGTGAGTTCTGGCAGGGTAATAATGTGTACAAGACAACATAAAGGGAAATAGTAAATGTACTGACAGAAAGCCCAGCAGATTTAATCATATTTCTGCACTTGTGTAGTGTTTATACCATGAAATGTGGAGATAGTAACAGAGGACCACTCTTCCATTCGTTGTGGTATTCCTGTAGGGATTACACATGTGTTATTATGTACCATCCCATACTGCCTGCACTCCCTCTGGTGCCACTGGTCAAATTCTGAACACTACTGAACAAACTGCCAGTCTCACGTCCCATCAGTGCTTGTGTGACTTACAACTTACCTACTTCATAAATAGCATTCCAGAGATTCAGTCAACAATTCAGTGATAAAAATTACAGTGAAAAAAAATTATAAAAATTTGTGGTTAATTAATACTATATCACTTATTGCAAAGAGAATCCTCATAAAAACTTCTGTGCATGTTAATCAAATGTCAGAGCAAGAGAGAGTACTCATCATTACAATGAACTCTATTTTCCAAATGTAACTGAGAAATAAGTTTTAGTGAGGTTTTTTAAATGGGTTACCAGATTTTTTTTTCCATATATATTTATATCTTTCTAGTCCTTTTATTTTCCTTTCAATGGAGTTGTGGAAACTTTCACCAGTGAATGATCTCGTGCAAGGTCAAATATACAGAGTAAGAGTTTTCATCGTAAAGGAAATAGAATTAGATATATACAGTACAACCAGGACCTAGAGGAAGTATTTGAATAGGGTGGCATTAATAGGTGCATACTGGGACAGTTACAGGATAACCACAATGCAGACTGTGGCTCATTTTACAATCAGTGCAGTTCAGTCCTGTGATTGACGCAGTTCTAAAAATGTAGATAAAAGGGGTACTGATATCTTTGTTGCTTGGATCAAGCATCCAATCTGAGAAAAAATATGTAATTTCTTTTGCCAATCTTTAAATCTTAACTGAAGTATATCACTGGAAGTAGGAAATATCTTTAATCTTCTGTAATCTTACAACATAATACAAATCAACCTAACAAGGTTTTCAATTATTATGCCAAGATCTATAAGTCTATAATCTCACTGGTAGTCACAAAAGACATACAAATTTTATTAAAGTTGGCTAGAATTATTATTTAGGGTTCCCTAAAAAAAACCCCAAACCCAAAACCCTTGTCTATTCTATTCCTGCTCTATCTCCAGTTATAATGCAAAGAGTTATTGCGAGACAAAATCTGAAAAAAGATAAATCACAGTAGCTAAGGGCAATACACACTGATGTAAAAACAAGACTTTTTTTCAGGAAGTGATGTTGATACCTTTCATACATTACCAGAAAATACAGAACTATGGAAAGATTAAGACTATAGTCCTGGAAAGTCACAATTTTTTGGAGTATTTCACACACAGAGTTTAGGGGATTGTCCTGGAGGGTGATTTCTCTTTAATTACGAATATATTATCTGACAGAACAGTTAAATAGGTCAGTTTATACCACTCATCAGGCAAAGTATTTTTTTCTTCAAAAAGTAGAGATGCATATTTCCATTAAAGCTTATTATTATACATCATTACAAGTCTAGAGTCATATATTTATTAGCTCAATGTCAAGTTTAAAACATATTTTTACACAAAAGATTAAACAAGTGTAAACAAAGTTGACAATACCCTTCAAGAGTTTAAAAACTAGCTTCCTGAAAAAAGATATTACTGAATCGGATCTAGGAGCCTACCTCCAGTGATGGCCTGCATTTACAACCTCAAATGACAGGGAGGGAAGAGTCGGTTGCATAATAAGTTACTTTGTACCATATTTTTAATGCTTCTGAAGCATTAGGATTTATTACCCTTGTAATTTTGATACTTGACAGAATACTGGCAAATTATATTTTTGTTGTTTTGGAGCTCTGGTTTAAATAAGAGTCACTAATACAAAGTTTTGTCACTTTGCTTCTTCTCAGTTATACTTAGTATTCAGTAATTAGGAGGAAATCTTAGTAGTAGTGCTCAGAATCCTTTTAATAATAATAAAAATCCCCTACTTCTTTTTTTTTTTTTAAAGATGACCCATAGAAGTGGCTCATTCCCTCAGTCAACATGTCTAAATTTGGACCAAAAAAATGCTTTTTAGGCTTTCAAGATGTAGAAAGAAGGAAAAAGTGGAATATTTCAAAATCCTATAGAATGCATTCCTACCTATCCACTACATCCTCGTAACCATAGAAGTGTGAAGAAGGGAGAGAAAGTCTTTTCCCAGGAACCCATGTAAGTTAATGTCTGCTACAACATTTACAGGAGAGAAAACTGTCACCATAACACAAGGTGCAAATACAGTATGAAATTTTTTTGTCTTCCAAAGTGATTTTAGCCACAGTCTATATGTATATAGAGGGTTTGGGTTTGTTTGATTTTTATTTCCTTATCCGAATCTACTTTACTCATTTTAATGAAGAGACTAGGGCTTTTAACCACAATGCAAACACAGTAAAATAATTTTTTTTAGTTTCTATAATGGCCATACCTGGGAATATCATCCAGAGACTCTCTTTGAAATTACAGCTTTTGCACCTCAAAATGCTACAGTCTAAAGCACAAACTGAAAGCAAGAGCTAGTCAAGACAGAAAGGGCTAGAGGAGTGAAAGACAACAAAACAAATTGAGTTTGGCAGAAAAACAGAAGCCTCAATTTATGATTTGCCTAGGCAATAAAGGACAGCAGTGATAACTTGTAAGGAAGGCTTTAAATGCAGATGGGTCCTGACTGGAGTTCTGCTGTAGTGTAGGAGAGCATCAGTCCTGCATTAGTTGGAGAGCTTGCACACCCCAAGATGTAACTAAGTAATTTTCTTAATCTTGGTGATTTAGGATAGATTTCTTTGTTGTCTTAACTCATATGTGTACAAAAGTTAATGTCCAACTTTATCTCCTCTCACATATAAAATCCTTTAGTGTGCATTTATTTGTCCTTTGCCCCATCTCTTCCACAGGTGGGAGCACATTTCTCAACTGGACCTGTGACACAGGTTTATCTTTCCCTGATAGTCAACACTAAATTGGTACATACTCCAAGAGATGCTAATAATCAATCATCAATTGTCTGATCATTCACAGAAAGGCTCAGAGACACTTACTGGAACACTGGTTCTGCATTCCTGTATGAGCTTTCAACTCTAAAGCATTAGACCCAGCAGTATTGCAGTTCCAAGCAGTAAGCACTTAAACTCATGCTGTTTTAGAAATAGCTGCTCAACTGTGACCCTGCTATAGGCAAGTTTTTGGTCTTCACTCTGAGCATAACAGTTCTCAACACACATGCTACCCCTCAGCATCCCATAATTATGAATAGAAAGAAATTATAAAGATTCACAAGTTACATCAGTGGCTTCTCACAATCTCAGTGTTAACCCCCTCTCTTTGCATCATCCATCTCTGCACTTGGCAGTTTTCTGTCTACATTCAGATCTGACTCTGCAAACATTCATTGAAAGAAGGATCTGTAGAGTGAAGCAGTCCTGAAGGGCAATACCTTTGCCATCAGTACTTTTTAGTCTTAAGTTTTGCCCTGTTTGGAACAGGAGGAGTGCCAGACACCAAGGAAATAGAAGTCTGCTCTAAAGAAGATAAAAACACCCATAATTAAGCTACCATGAAACAAAATCAGATCTTGCACCATCACATTCTGATACTTCAGGTAGATTCATACTGCTGTTTTCACCCATGTGCTGAGCAAACAGGTACTTCTCTTGACAGAAAGGGGCTAACAAGCAAATCTTAAACTGTGCCTCAGTTGAGAATGAACTGAAGTCAATGATTGCAATTCAGTTCAAAGTCAAAAGGTGAGCATTGAAATCAACAGCACTGTAAAGAGCTGAGCATCCAAATGTGTACTCCTCTGCAGAATGCTCCTCAAAGCACTTTGACATGTGTGACAGGAACTCATCACCTATATTCTCAACTGGTGGCTATCAGCTCCGATGACATTACAGCAAGCTATGCCAGTTGGGAATCTGCTCCACTGCAGTGAGCTGTTTTGTAATTGTCAAGTCAGAACCTGTGCTACATTAAGGTTGTTTTGTAGAACTTCCACCATACTGTTCTCTTTATGATGCATGATATTCATTACTCAGTGCCTCTGATTTCAACATATGTTTGTGGGAACAGCCTGCTATTTGTAACACTCAAAGGAGTGTATCATGCTGCACATCACTGTGACAGGCAATTAGTTTCCATTGAGTAATTCATTATTAAAACAAATATTTATTTAAGGACTATTCTTAGTAAAAGTTATGATTATTTTTACTTCAAAAATATAAATAATACAAGCAATTACTGCCATTATGTTTTTAAAATATTTATATGCACCCCCTCTAAAAAAATGACGATAGCATCTCTTGAATAAAGACAAACAGCTACAAATTTATTGTTCTGATAGTAAAGCCAATGGGTGGTTCCAGGCCTCCTTTAGGGATGAAAGCAAGGACCAAAGAGGGGAAAGACTTGTGCAGGCAATTCCAAGTAGAACAGTGGAAAGTAACTGAATTTAAAATATTTTGAACGAGGGCAGAAGTGTAAAAACTGGGGAAGAAGGCTGAGAATTGGTACCCTGCCTGCTCAGCACCCAATCCCAGCTAAGTGGGGCTCATGGAGCAACCCTAAGCACACATGTGGCAGAATGGGAGTGAAGCCACTCAGAAAGACCCAGAGTTCACCTTGACCATGTGAAACAAAAGCAACACAACTGCAGCACAGTTCCAGAGGTCAAACTCCCCATCTTTTAGCCCTAGTTCTACAGTAGAAATAGAGAGCAAATTACTATTGATTTAGATTAAGTTGAACAAAAAAAATGCTTGCAGATAACTGATAAAAGGTTCTTCATGACTTTTTAGGCTTTTGAAGGAAAAATATTGGTGTAATTTTCCTTCTTTCTGAATCTCTTGTTAGAAAAAAATAGGATTTTTTTAAAGGTTTTAGGATAGCAAAAACTAGAGAGAAAAAAATAACTATTTTTATTCATAACTATTTGCAAAACATCTCAGAAACACAATATTTGAATGTCTATAACATAAAAAAAACCCAAATATCATTTTGTCATAATTTTCTTCTTCCAGTGCACTAAAAAAATATAAATCTTTCAAAATTTCCTACAAAGCTACTGCCAATTATAACATCTTTGGTTAGAGGGCATTTTGTGGAGTTACAGACTTTCAAATGAGCAGATGTTCTGTTTTCTGGGGGGAAATCATATGGATATTAGAGTGGCTACAGCAGGATGAACTGTTTATACACAGACCTGGCTTTTCTTCATTGTCTCTGTGCCATTCTGCTCTTTTAAGGGCTGGGTAGTAGTGTTTGAGGAGGCAAAGATGTCAGACCAACCTGCTCTTTATTGAAGATAAATGCCACACAATAGGATTATGCAATAGGAACAGCTTAGCTTTCTGCCTTTGGTTTACAAAAAATGACATCAACAGTGGCTGAGCTCAAATCTGGAAAAAACACAGAATCATCTTTTTCATGAGAAGGAGTCATACAGTGCCTATGAAGCAGTGGAAGTTGTTCCTTCAGAACATCTATCTGAAAGTCTTTACCTTTTGCACATGTAAAAAAACTATAACATAAAATGAAACGGATACAAATGCCTCTGCAGATGTTGTGCTCTATTGACATGCAACCTCACCACACAACAAGACATACTTCTTACCAGCACTATCAAAGAGACAGCACTTCTGCAGAAGACAGATTTCAGTTATGCTATAGAAATAGAGCTTTAAAAACTCCAGAGCAAGTATTTACACCTCCATTGCAAAGGTCTGCAATGCTGTTTCAAGCACTATTGAATAGGTGCAAAAAGATGCTTTAACATAAAGATGAACATTGTGAAATAATACTTAAGTATGTTTTGCACTCATTTTCTTCTTTCCATCACAAGGATTAAAAAGTTAGAGCAACATCTGCAGCTAGCTCAGAATGCAAACTGTGAGACCACAACCCAAGCAGAACACAACCTGCAGAGATTCCAGCAGCATTTCACTGTGCTGACCTGACTTGGATTAGGAATCTTTACCTTGAAAGAAATCTGTAGGTGTCAAATTGCTCAGGAAATCTGACTCATTTTTTCAGCAACTTTAGCTATTAATTTTCTTTGAAAAATTACAGCTACCAACTGTGATTAAGCTACTACTCAAATAAAAATAAATCAATAGGGGCCAAGTGCAATTTTAAGCTCATATTCACTCATTGTTGAAAGCTCCTTTAATATTTCTTGATTTCCTCTTTCTTCTGCTGTTGATTTATCACAGGGATCATCCTGGCACTGTTGAAAGGTCAAGTTCATTTTAAAAAACTCAAGATGCCAGCAGCTACAGGCTCTCCTGCTGCTGCTGTGCTTGCCTTTCTTCTGTTCCCCTTTAAAGAAACACTATTCTATAAAAGTAACATAAAATTTGTTGTGATCTACAATTACTAGCTTCATATGATGATGTAGTCTGCACATTCTCTACTTATGGTGTGTCACAGAAGGGAAAAAGGATAGTAGGAGGCTTCAGCTCTGATGAGTTTCTGCTGAGTGTGTTTTTAATTCCAGGAGAGTCAATAAGGTTCAGCTTTTAATACTGACATTTTTTTCCTCAAGAGCTATTTCACCACATGGGAAGAGTGATATTATGCCATATTTATTTCTTTTTCAGCTTCCACCACTTCTAAATGTAACATTTATATCTTCCCCCTTGTCTACAATAAAGCCAGACATTTAAAACCAACTTTGTAAGCATTTCAAAAATACCATTCTCCAAATGGTTTTTTGAGCAGTTCCATTTTCATAGTCACCTTGGCCAAATAATGTCAAGCCAAATGTTTTTAGTACTTGGAGTAAATTAAAAACGAATTATTTAGGAGAGCTCAGGAGGAAGGAAAACAGGAATTCATTAATTAATTTTGACTTAACTGATTTGTGAGTGGTTAAATCAAATGACAGCAGCTTGGAGCCACAGGCTACCAGCTGAGCTAGATATAACAGGAGGAAGCTGAATCAAAAATGTTGAAGCAGCAGAATAAAATGCAGCCAGTGGCACTCTAGGTCAGAGTCCCTGTACATGACAAACCCTGTTTGTGACCCAAGGTTGAAAACTGCAATGCGTGTTTGAAGGCTTCATGCCAATCAATCCAGTGCAATCAGGCACCAGAGAGGACAATCCACTCATCTACCCGGTTGCTGGGCAGGTGCTTGTGATTACAACAAGTTCAGTGAACAGGAGAGAGCTGTGAGTGGGTGTATCCAAATGAGGTATTTGTTTTCTACCCTTAGAATTTGAAAATCTGGCAGGTAAGTGAACAAATATTACTTTTCCAAATTTAATACTTCTTCCAACCTAAGATTAGAACATAATTCAAAAATTTAATTCAAGAGAGAATAAATCAGGGACATAAAAGGTCTAATTTTATACACGAAAGATTAGAGAGATAAAAAAAAAGCTGCAACGCTTGTCAGAATGGACATTCAACATTTCAAGTACTACTATTTGCCTGTTACTTGCACATTAATTATTTAGGTTTATTTGTCAGAAAATATATCATAGTCAAAGTAAAATTCAGACTGTCTCTGGATACTTTAGAGGAATAATGAAGACATTTCAAATTCAAGCTTTCTCAAAAATAACTGCACAGCAATAACTTGTGGAATCTTGTAGCCATATGACTGAAATTCTTTGGCCTAAATAAGGTCTTATGAACTGTAAAAAGTATTCTTTTCTCAGCAGAAATGAAAAGAAGAGAGTTACAATTGGTCTCTCCTTCCCCCTTGAGAAATTCCTCTTGCTTCATGACAATTTTCATGAGAACCCTTTTAGATTTAGTTTTTGTGGTAGTCATCAATAGTCAAAGTGTTCACTGTTATCAAGAGACTGCTATCATATTTTTTTAGGGTTATGTGGAAATAAAAAAATTTTCCCCAATCAATTATGTCAAGTAAAGTAGAACTGAAATATTCATAGTCCTGCCTGAAAACAATATAGATCTCTGAATTTGGTCATGTTATTTCTTCTTACAGCAACAATGCAAAGAACATCACCCAGCACCCGTGAGCCAGAGTATTACAACAGGACCTCAGATTTTTTTTCAGCTCTCTAGTACTTGCCAGTCTCACGTTAGATACAGAGTCTAGAAAGGGGACAAAAGGCTAAATCTAGCAGCAATAAAAACCCCATACCAGAAAACCACTGTTACTTAAAGCAGCTCTTTAAAGGCAACTCACTATCAGAGATGAGGCGATTTAAAAAATGTTTTCACATTTCCTTTTTAACATTTCTTCCCTGAATGTAGGTTAACACTCAAACATTAGGTCACCACTAAGTACAAAGTTCATCATTTAAGGCTGCTATATGGTGTGCTTCTTTTTAAAAATAATTAATGGAAAGGACAGGTAGGACATTTCCTGAAAGCTTTGGCCACTCCATCAGTGTTGTGGGGGAAAAAAATGCAAGTGTCTTCAAGTAAGTTAGATGATACTTAATGACAAGAAAGAAGTCTAACATTTAAATATATTTATCAAATGCAGACAATGCACTCAGAAAATCTTAATCTCTCAGCTCTGAGAATTAGCTATGCTTTAACAGCATTCAGGGAAACAAAGAGCCAATGTAGGAGCTGTCTGTTGAGTCACTGAATGTTGATTCAGTCTGAATGCATTCACCTCAAAGTACCAGAGAACAGTTGGGAATGAGTGGGAGTTCACTAACATACAGAGAAAGAAACAAACAGGCTGGTGCATTGTATCATCTGTTTCACAGCTTCATATTTTACCTATAGGAATTGTGGAAAATGAATAACTTTACAGGGGCCTTAGGAGCAATCAGCAGTCACACTCTGCCTACAAAGAAAACTGCAAATTGGTTTAAAACCACTTCTTAGCATATGCAGTGAAAACCATTACATGCTGTCATCATGTTCAAGTCACTGTGTTAATGAGATGAGACAGGTTGTGTGACAAAGAAAGCCGCATGTTTCTCAGTGGTGAGAAGTAATGAGTTCATTGACCAGTACAGGAATCTTGGCTCTTCTCAAATTAGGCACTCCCCCATTTGGCAAGATGCCCATCTCTGCATTTAGGCTTTCTGCTATATTTTAGGTTTGTGGATTTTTTTTTTTTTAATCTGTGTTTGGCTGAGACAGGAGGGCATATTTTGAAGGTTGGGGCAGAGATTTTAGGCTTTCATCCACACCAGTGGGCTAGAAATATCTAGCTAGGCTTTATAGAACAGTCATCGTAGACTAAAGAGTGTCAAAGATGATCTTGCGTTTGTTTGATCAACCTTTTAAGCTGTATTCTCTACTATCAAACAACTAGCTTTGATAAAGAGAGCAGCCAACTAAACTTCGCAGGCAAGAAAAAGTGTATGTCCTTGAAGTCTCTGCCCATTTCATGCTGTGATTAATTAAGCAATTATAAGTATGATTGGTCTTTTTAAAGATGTCATAAGATACGGCAACTTCCCGTTATCAGAATAAATTAAGAAAATCTCTTCAGTCCTTTTATAAAGGACTAGAGCTGCAGGACAAAATGTTACATGTTTGAGAAATAGGAGAAGTTTTCTGTTCTCAAATATCACTGCAAAGCACGATGAGTCAGATGGACATGCTAAAGCTCAGGTCATAAATATTTTGACTGTTTCTACATTGCATCACAACTCGTTGTCAGATCAATAGACTTCAGCACTAATGATTGTAGCCCTGCAACATGGAGCTGTTCTCCCACAAACCCTACTGTCCTCCCAACAGAAAAAGCTGCAATAGATTGTTTGCTCACATAAACTTGTGGCCACAAATCTGATTAAATAGAGGAGAAAATAAGAGAAGACAAAAGCTGAAAAACTAATATAAAACTAAAAAAGAAATACTAGCTGTCTTCAAACATAACAAAACTATCAGACTGAACACACAGTTACACCTCTCGGATATTCCTTCGGCTTTTAAAAAGATAACCCAAATCTCCTGTCACTTAGCTATTAAACAAAGAAATATTCACCTGACTTGAGAGGCTTTAGGTTTATATCAGGAAAATCAAACCCTAGTACTTTGTCCTGGCTGCTCCTGAGATATTTGGAAGTTGTGACTTATCCTTCAAACCAAGCAGAAACACAATTCTGTCAAGCTATCACTGGCCACAGACAGATAGGCTGAAGTATTTCAACTTTCCTAAGTCACTCTTTTCTCACCACTAGCTGTTGCAATGACAGTATGTCTCTCTAACATATTTTTTCAACAAAGAGAACTCTAATGAGAACAAAAGAAATGGAGCAATGTGATCAAGAGTTCAAACAAAATTTTATGCTAAACCCTCTCTTCTTAGTTATTTCCCTTTGCTTACTACAACTTTGAGAAGGAAATCACTTATACACTGGGAAGTTCATATTATTTCACCAGTTGTGATGTCTTTAGAAGTGGGACTTTGGTGATGTCCCACTAAAGCTTTGAAAATGCTAATTAATTAATTTACCATGGGAAGAAAACTCGTCCTTATTTCTGGCTTCCTACACAGTTTGACAATAATCACTATTTCAGATAAGGCACTACTGTTTGCAAGAACTATAATAAGAAAGGAGTGACTGCAAAAAATCTTCACTATCTATTGCTTTTTATAATTTGCAATAAGCATTAAACAGTAAGTGCTTTATACACTGAAAATCAACTGTGAAGAAGCAAAGAAATAATAGAGCAGGTCACATAGAAAAAAATCAATGATATATTTAGAATGAACACAATTAATCCATACAGCCCATTTAATCCAAAAATGCCATGCAACAAATTGACTGACCATTTTTAAGGTAGGTGGGAGCATATTAACAATACGGATATGCCAAATTTACTGGAAACAATTTACTTACCTCACACAAGTGCTACTCTGGCCAGACCATCACTTAGCATGTCAAATATCTATAACTATCTGATCCACTTAAATGGCTCAGGAAAATATACAGAGTGGAATAATCAATTTTCAGGGGCAGAGAAGAATTCACCGTGGATAGCATTTTGCAGTCCTTGCTGAAATGCATATCTTTTCTATAGCTACCTATATAAAAGCCTATTTAGAACATGTCTGAATGTACATAGCAGGATGATTGTTTAAGAGTCAAGAGAAATTCACAGAACAATATAGAGAAAACCTCACAAATAGCAAATTAACACCTCTAGCTACTTGCATCCTTCATGTAACTCATTACAAGGTCCCACCATCACACTGACTCTATAGTTTCAACTACACCACTACCAGATTTTTTATAATTTTACAAGAGTAGCAGTAACATCTGTTTCTTGGTCCTTGTACCCCTTAATAGCAAATATTCATCTTTCCTCTTAAGAATGTAACTGGTTTCATCTCTCCATCCTGCAATGCTTTATCGCCACAAGAGACCGTTATGCGAAATTGCTGTAAAATAAATAACAGCTCTCTTAGGTCTTTTGTTATTACATTGGAGTAAAAGACAGTCAGTCCTGTGAGTATGGATGAAGAACATATAGTTCTCTTCTGAATAAAGAGCTGGGAATCAGCATGCAATTAAAGCAATCTAAAGTTTACTGGATGGTTTCAATACAGAAAGACTAAAATAAAAATAGAAAAAAGAGAATGTTCTGTTCAGCATTTTGATACTAGTCACAATCCAAATTAGGTCATTAAATGCAAGCTGTGAAATTTAACTTTGATCTGTAAGTCACTAGAGAAAAGTATAGTAAAGAAAGGCTGTGATAAACAACTGAATTTTCTAGTTTTCTCTCCTTAGAGCTCTCTCAAGAAGAGATCTCACCATTCATTTAGAAGTTCTTTTATTCCTAACACCGTGTCCATGAATCTGTTCCTAACCATAGATAAAAGGACAAGTTTACATTAGGGTATAATTAGGCATGCAACTCCATTTCCATTAAATATGTAATGAAGAATAATAAAGCAGAAATAAGAACATTAACATTTTTTAGAGGTAACAGATCATTGTTAATGGAAGCTGTAGCTTAATTCCCTATATATGGTAATATAAATGTAGCTAATTTTGTCAGCTCATGAGGAGAAAAAGGACAAACAAAAAAAAAAGGTACCAAAGGTACCACATCCCATCTTCCCACTCTGCCACAACCCAAAACAAGAATGAAATACTGGACTTCTGTAAATTAGTGGGAATTTTGCTTCAGCTGGGGAAAAATTTACCCAGTAAATTTATTTATAAAAAATTTATTTCAGTAAGTATAGATTTACATATAAACTTATATTACCCAGAAACAGGCCAGAATTGTGAAAGTAATTTTGGTTAGAGCTAAAAATAAGACTTGATCTACTGTAAAATGAAGAGCATGAGCATTTCTCTATTGACTTCAGGAGATTTTGGATAGAGTCCATTTGGAGACTGCATACTGAGAAGGATTTCTATGCTAACCACAGTTGATTTTTTTTGCCAGAAGAAAACAAAACTGAATTAAAAATAATGCCATTTTATAAATTTGAGCAAAATGTCTTCAGCTCTGAACTAGAAAGGAAAGCTTTATTTTCTTTGATAAAACCTAATACATGGTTACCAAATAAAAAACAACAGAAACACCTAAACCAATCAACCCCTAGCAACAACAACCAACCAACCAACCAAAAAACAACCAAACCCCACCAAAACCAAGACATCATCTTGTTGCTGTTAATGAAATACAACAAGAAAGTTATTTTCTCTGTAATTATACTTTTGTTTATACATTTACCTTGTTTCATATTGGAAAAAGTATTCATTCAGAGCAGCTGCTAGGAATCACATGTTGAAAATCTAACTAGTAAGATGACAAAATATTTGATTAGTTGTGCCTGGTGGTAGAAATGGTCATTCACTCATTAAAATTAAACAAAGTACCTTCAGTCGAAACCTGTGAGGTTCTTTTGTGTGAACTCTAGCTGACCTAACGAAAAGCTTGATAAACAGAAAAAATTCGAAAAAAAGAATGATAGAAGATGATATATTGGATTAGACCAACGGTCATAGATTTCACTGAGTGACAGTCAATAATAAAATTTATAAAATCAGAGCAAAACCAAAACAAAAAAAATTGCGTGTCTGCGGGCAATCTCATCTCTCAAATTAGTTGAAGGCTGGCTTGTTATGGGGCTTTTAAGTTTTGAACCACATATTCTTTTATTAAAAAATCCAGCTTCTATGGCAGCAGAATTATATTTTTCTTTTCCTATGAGTGTGAAATCCTTTTCTTGAAGAGTGCCAAGCACTTGGCTTCAGTATTTGGAAAGTACCTG
Source organism: Serilophus lunatus (assembly GCA_013399895.1). Classification (NCBI taxonomy): domain Eukaryota; kingdom Metazoa; phylum Chordata; class Aves; order Passeriformes; family Eurylaimidae; genus Serilophus; species Serilophus lunatus. The sequence continues at coordinate 787,698 of VXBA01004426.1, read as the reverse complement.
TGTGAGGCTTATATAGAAAGCACAGGGGCCTTGTACTCCTGCTGAAACAAATATTTTCAAATCTATGGCAAAAAAAAGAATTACACAGCTAAAGAAAGGGCATGTTGTGCTACTTATTAACATTCTTTGTGGTTTTATTGTTTATTTTGCTTTTATCTAGTTTGATTTGGCAAGCTTGTTGACTTCATTCACATATATCCTGTGCAGAACATAGTCTGAAATCGCTTCTCTTTATACCTTTTTATGGCAAGATATCAACTGTTTTATTAAAAGGCTTCCATTTCTGCACAAATCTCAGAAAATACTGTGGAAAGTAAGTATGTGACTATGTCAATATGACTTTTTTAGTTATTAAATATCCAGTTCTTTTTTACTTGTGTGCTTTTTATTGCTGCCATGATGCTGAGGAATATTAAATTGCCCTCTTGGACTGCTGTGAAAACTGGAATCTGGCATTTCACAGCTTTTCTCCTGAGCTGCAGAACTAGAAAATATGAAGGGTTGATTCTCTGTCTGTTTTTTCATCTCTGCTGGATACATGAGAGAAGATTTCAACCATAAAGCTGTGGATCACTTTGAAAATCCTTCTAGCACATAGACTGCTGAATTTCAGGGGTTTTTCTTAGGAAACCTTCTTGTTATGTTCTCTGTGCATCAATGCCTGTCACCTCCTTTGTTTTTCTCTTTTCGCGTTATAATCAAAGGTGAAGTCATTCATGACACAAGTCCCTTTAAGACAAAAAGGAGCAACTCCTCTCTTGCTTTAGCTTTAGTTGTAGGAGTGCTGGTTGTAGAATTTGTGCAATATGGAGCTGAGAAAATTACCGCTGTACTAGATAAAGTGTGGTTAGTTAAATCAGTCGTGATTCATTATAAGCTTATGTATGTAGATATACGTACACACGTCTACCCCCTGAAATCACAAGATTCAATTTTACAGACTTCCTAATTTCATTCTTAGCTTCAGCCAGCTGTCCTGGTGAAGCAAGGCATAGAGGTCTGCAGTCCTAAAGATTCTTCATGGAAGACCGCTTTCTTTGCTCCCATGTCATCTCCCAGTTTGTCAGGATGAGAGCATGTGCTTTGTAAACCTACTCAATCACTTTGTTAAATTCTCTTTCAATCTTTTGGTTCTGAACTATTTCACTTCAGTGGCCTGTCACAATATATTAATTCTTTCTAACCAGACTGAAAAAAATTTTTTACTGGTTCTGCTGGCAACATATTCTTTTTACAGCTTCTCACATTTGTTGTTTAAACCATAAAGAGCTAGGTATCCGACAGGCAGCTATGGTGTCACAGACACATGGGAATACACTGTGAGAAGTACACAAAAAGCTAAAGACAATTTACGAGTTTTGGACACTGTTCTTGGACTTTCAGTGTGGGTGGTCTTCTCTACTGCCTTAGGAGAAATACTGCACAATGTTAAGTGTATGTTTAAACCCACTCCTGTATGATATAACCTTCTAAATTATTTAGTCCCTGCTTGGAAAACAACCTGGTTCTAAATGCTTTACAGCAAGGATTTGGCTAGCCAAAGTGGGAAAAAAAACAGATGCTAAAGTAAACTGAAGAAAACACTAAACTATACAACTATCACAAAGTGCTATACAAAGTAAAAAAAGTTTTCTTAAAGACATGAGTAAATCTCCTTTATTCCTCACTAGGAGTCTCAGGCAAAGTACCACTAGCAAACTCAGATCTTCTCTATGTGTGCAAAAATCTGAATTGTTGCTGAAATGGACCATAGGATTGTCACTACACTGGACACTGAGCCCTAGATGCAGGGTTGGGATATGCTGCACATTGTTATTACCAAGCATTAACGCAGTATCATACTCATTTTGTGAAATGTATTCGGTTGTCTTTGTTATGCATAGACTTCTTGTTCCATTTGCCAAGCAATTACAGCTCTAAATCCCCACTATGCCTCATAGCAGTCACTTACCAACAGTAGAATCATAAAGTGTGTAAAATGCTTCAGAGAGACTCAGCTTCCTTCCTTCTCTTTTTTCTCTTTCTGTTCCAAACCCGTTTTACTGTTTAAAACCTTCTTTCTAATAAGCCTGTGATAAGCTACAGAAGCTTTTTGTTTATTTTTCAGTTTGTCTTATGGTTCACAGTCAATTTTTGCAAAGTAATGGAATTGTTTCAAAACCTGTTGTCTAATTAAATGTCAATGACCAGATCTTTACATAGACATAGGACCGGATGCAACATCTGAGAAAGGATAGAGGGGACTAGTGGATTGGATTACAAACCAAAGCCATTTCACATGGCCCAGAGAGGTCTTGTCCCTTTCTGGCTGTATCCAGTCCATGGCAGAGCCACATGTGATTGCACTGGGCAATGTGAAAAGGAAAGGGCAGTGGCAGGATGAGGACTTAAAACTGAGAGAAAGCACACACTTTCTAGATCACTGCTGTGTGACACTGGTAGATTTTCTCCTACTCTGTTTACCCTCAGAGCCAACACAGTCTCAGCAGCTCAGCAGCTGCAGCTGGTACGTAGAGCTGAGGAGCTGAAATTATGAAATAAACTGGGGTGGCCTATTGGCAGCATTGCATCAAGGGAGAAGAAGGACAGGGATAACTAGTGAATGAAAGAATATATTGCCTCTTCTCACAATTTCCTGATTGTGTATAATATTGAGCAAACTAGACATAAAAAGAGAAAAAAGAAAACCTAATCTTTCTGCTATTTAAACATTTCAAAAGTCTCTGACCATCATTCTCTAAGCTGAGGTAGCCCTATGGTCACCAGCAATAATAAAGGCTGTATTGCACTGGGACTGTATACTTACACTGCAAAGATGATCCATATCCCAAAAGGATATTAAATTGCAATGGCAATTTAACTAGGCTAAGGAGACAATATTCATTTTCAATGAAAACAGATTCCTTTAAACTTATACATGCATAAATATGCATACTTATATATAAATAGAGAAGTAGGGGTGATCTGTTTTGAAATTCTTACTGTTCAAACATTTGCTTTCAGACTGTGATACAAAAAAAAAAATCAGTCTCAAGCTGTACACTTCACAGAAAAGCTCTAATCTCCATAAAATTGCAAGAATAATCAAAACACTTCATTTACATTCAATATGTAACCTGAATGCTTCTCCACACTGATGAGAGAGGTTGAGGTTCTCTCTTTTCTACACTTTCTTCAGAATGAGACATAATTTCTCTTTTATAAAATCTGGCTAGAACCTCCAAGCATCTGCAGCAATGCTCTCTGCTAACATGGATCCTGACTTATATTCTCCAAGGACAGCTGTCATGGGTTTTCCAGAAGATTGAACCTTTTGTATTACTTTACATGTAGGGTAAAATGTACTTGTCTTTAAGTAGAGAGGGAGAATATGGCAATTTTAAAAATAAAACCAATTTCCACTTTCCAATTTGCCACCATGACATAAGAAAATCATTGCACTTTGTCTTCGTGATAACGTTTAGTGATTTTCACATCAAACCAGGACTTAGACAGGGCTGAAATACTGGAAGCTGGCGGGCAGTCTACCTCTGGAGAGATTAATTCTGTAACAACAAGATATTTTCAGACCTGGGCTACTTGTACAGATGCACAATAATTACGCATTTCCTTCCAATACAAGTTCTCTGGAAAAGAAAATCCATGTTCAAAGTGAAAAGAATTGACCAGCTTTTTGTGATTAAAACCTTCAGATTTCCTATTTAAGTGTGCAAAGAATTCAATTATCAATTCACTGCCTCCTCAGAATGTAAGATCAAGGAGATTTTATGTATTATAAATCCTGAGTTCTTTTACAAAACACAAGCAGGTATGAGCACCTTTATTTGATAGAAGGGCTTGAAATATGGATATTTAAGGTGACACACATCCCATCAAAAAATGACAGCAGAGACACAAAACAATTGTGTCTTGCACCCTCAGCCCTGTGGATGCACACCTTGCTCAGCCCAAATCCTATCACCTCTTTCTACGTGCCCATGACAATACAAGACCTCAGAGCAGATGGCATGATTTTCTCTGTATCAAGTGCCTTATTCCTGCAGGATAACCTGTATAAATACTCCTTAAGAGATGCTTTTTTTGCTGAGTGTTGACATTCGCAAGAAGATTCACCGCTGCCAAAGGAAGAGTAATGATTCAGCCCTGTGGTAAACACAGTGGACAAAAATACTGAAGCTGAAGAATAGCTGCTCCGCAGCACCACTGTAGAAACTGGCCATTGCTTCCAGATCTGCAGTTTCCCTGGAGTCTAGACAGATTATTCATTACAAATATTTACTTGGCAAGTGTTGGCATGTTTCTTTAAGATCTATACTGCTTGAGAATATTACTGACACAGAACATATTTTTTTCAATGTAAAATATTGATTTTCAGGTAAACTTGTCAGTGGGAAGGCTAAAATGGAATAGGTGAGTTACAGACAAACCTTCTCAGGTCCTTCATTTTTTTGACATAAAATATATCACTGATATAAAATATAACATACTAACCCAATCTTTTTAGGCCAGGCTATTTTTTCATTTTTCTCTAACTTGAAATTAGATGAATTCTCTCAGTCAACAGAAAACTGGAAGAGTATTTCTGCTTTTAACAGAAAAAGCAGAAACGTTTCTCTGACTCGGAGGTTTGCCAAGTCTTACAGAGTCAGATGCAATCTTTCTGAGAGGCTTGCCCTACTAAGATTAAATTCCATAATCATACCCTTCTCTGAAACCTAGACTTGTGCTTCTCCCTTTTATAAAGCTGTTATGTAAAGTCAAGTCATATTTTACTTTTGGAAATAACAAGAGCAGAAATCTGTTTCATAAAGAAGGTTATTTGGTTAGATGTTTCAGCACAAGCAGTAATCCTGTTGAATGTTTTCCTTACCAATATATTTCTTTTGGTTTGTTTGTTTGTTTTCTGATAACCTGTATTCTGTAATCCATTCCATTATACTGAAGGAGGTGTAAAATAATCCACCAAAAAAACCCTACCTACATTCTATCTCATGTTTATACACGCACATCCATACACATACACTTTGTAGACACTGAGTAGTACATTTGTTCTCATGGGACCTTCCTACATCATGACCTTGACTAATAAGAGGGTCCTAGATCTGGCATCAAATTTCAGTCTATACAAAATGCATAATCTGAGGATTTGCACATAACAGAAATTATCATTCTGGATAGGCTGTGGAACAGCTCTATATGCTGTTGTAGTGCACCATGTCCTTAAGTCTGGAGGACTGTCTCAGGTAGGTCATCCCTCAAGATTTCAGTTGAAAAGCAACCAGGACACTTCACTACGTAGCACTCAATTGAAAATACTGGAGAAATAACAGATTAGTTACCAGTCTTGTGCAGTTTCTCCAAAGCTAGATTCAAGATGACAGAATGGGAGAGCATTTTTTGAGCCAAAGAAGGTAACATTTTCAAAGAAAACAGCAAGGACACACAGAGAAAGAAAAATTTCTACAAAAATGAATAATATTTTCATATATAGGACTTCTGCAGCTGATGATCCCTTTCTTAGTGTTGTATATACCAATGTCCAAACCCAAATACAAACATGTTACAAGCATTCAGAGGAGACCATGCTGCTGAAGCACATGACATTAACAAGTTAGGCATTAACGGGGTATGTTTCAAAGTAGAAAGATGCTGGAGAAGAGTACCCATTAAGTTGCAATAAGATCCAGCAGCAGTCTTGTTGACTCATGCTGCTTCTTTTTATTCCAGTATATTACTAAAATTCCCTTCAGGAAGAATATAAACATGAATTTATTTTGAGCTGTTGCATCCTGGACAGAGACAGCTTGAAAGAGCTGTGAAAGAAGCTGTGTAGAATAAGAGAGGTGGAGAAGAGAAAAAGTTCCTATTCATTTATATTAAGCAGAATGGAGCTCTTCTGTCAAAATGATCTGATGGAAACATAATCTCTCTTGATCTGATTACTCCTTTGATTTCCCAAAGGGTGGGACTCTTCTGTCAGTAAAGACAACAGGAATTTCAACTGCAATGGCTGTCATCCTGTTCTTTTGAGATGGTTCCTTTAAACTGGAGGGGTTTTCATTTTTTTGTTAAAATTAACAATGAGGGTTTTTTGCTTATATTAATAAGTGTTGCAAAAATAGCTTCAGTCTCATTGATTCCAGCTACTGAGTATTGACATGCTTGCAAAAATAGTGTGCAGTTGACAGAAAAAGTACTTAATTTTCTTCTAAATAAAATGCAGATATATTCTAATTCCATCATTAAAACAGTAGACATAATGGACTCAGGTTGGGTGAGAGTTTTTCACCTAAATGCTACACACACATACTCATTTTTTTTTGTAAGATTCTTGCATTGCATACCTGGCAACCTTCTTTGAAAGCCCCTCAATGGCAAACATAACCCAGGATTGGTACCACAATCTTACCTTTGCTGTCTTGGCCTCTCTTCAGAACCATCAGCATGTGTGACCTGCACTGTGCTGCCTAACAAGCTGTGCCACCAACTGCACTCTGCAGAAATAAAAGCATTTGGCAACTTTAGAGGTGTGATAAAATTCTTCTCTCTTCCGACAATTTTACAAGCTATCTAATAGTACTGCCATTTTAGAGATTAAAAGTTTTGCAGTTCCATGATTAAACCCAAGGTGAAAGATCAGTAGAAAAAAAAACCCATCAAATTTCTCCTCAGCTTGTAAGATTTAGTGTCTCAATAGCTGTCATATTGTAGTTGCGTGTACTCACAAGCCCATACGTACCCTCCAAACCCTAGTTTGCTTTAAAATAGGTATGGTTAGACAAAAACCCCCAAACAAATGGCAGATCTATCCTATCTTATCTTTATCTCACAGCAGTTTGCATTTCCCTGTATATCAGGATATAAAAGGAAATTTTTATTAGTTTTTGAATTTCAGCTCTACATCAGCATTCTTTACATTACACCTAGCACGCATTTTTCCTCAAAGCGTCAACTTTCATCTACTTTCAATTTATGTTTTGATAAGACTAAGGATATTACTTTCTTTTACTTTTCTGCTTTATTATTAGAGTTACATTAATTACACTAATACTTATCAGCAAAAGTGAAGAAGCTACTCTGCTTTTTGTTAGGAATCTGCATTGCTGTTTTCTGTACTGTAGCTTATAGGCAATAGAATGACATCAAGACTCCAGCACTGTTTATTGTGTCTGATCAAATTTGTTTACAAATGGAAATATTACATTCAAACTGGAATAAAATAAATCATCTCCGGAAATCTGCAGATGTTATTTACTCACAGGGAAAGTTTCTGTACATATTAGTAGTTATTCAGTTCTTCCAGGTACTCATTTTACTTAATACTTTCAAGACAATATGTGTAATATCTCCCATTCACACATAATAGAATTATTAATATTCCATTACATATGGAATGGATTAACAGTACAGCAGCCTTTTACAGGGTTGCATTTCTGGAAAGGACAAACACACTGCTCGTACCAGGCTCCAAATCAGTATAGATTAAAGCATATCTGTTCTGATTCTAGATTATGGCAATACAATTCTTTCTTTTGTTTCCCTTTCCAGAGCAAAGACATCTCATGTTTCTTATCTCCTTCCCAAATAAGCTTCACAATAGCTACTTCAGAGGAAGTCAAATCCACTGATTAGTGCTGTTCTGTCTGTACAAAGTAGATCAAAAACATAAATAATAAAAACTGCTGTTAATATTTCTATGTGAAGTTACTACCATGCCTGAAACCAGTATGCAGGGAGATATTCTTTGCTTGCTCATTGACTTGGAAAAATATTAATGAAATTACTTACTTTTAAAAGCGAGAAATGTTGAGGTTTTATTTAGTCTTTGAGCAACCGGCATCATAATGTATTTTCTGCGCTATGTGTAACACCTGGCAGCATCTCCTTGTAGAGCTATAAAAGAAAGTTGCTTGTACAACTTGGAAAGGAGGCAATTTACCGAAATTAGGTAATTCACCACTTGGGAAAAAGTGCTCTATGCTCTCCTTGGAAGACCCCACAGTACGTCTAAAGAAAGGCAAGGGCATTCTTTCCTTGTGTTACTCATTAGCTAAATTGCAGATACAGCTATTGATTTGGAGAAATTTAAGAACAGCTAAACTAGATCTCACGGCTCTGTGCCATTCCTTCCAGTGTGCCATTTCTGACTGCAACTACCACAGGTGGGAGATCCCCAAGTGACCCTGTGGCAGATGATGGTTTAGCAGCCTGTGCATAAAGAAGGATCTTCTCCATACTAGTAGCACAAAGATTTTATAGTTGTTGACAGACCTCAAACCAAACAACTTCTAAGGGAAAAACAAATGTTGTGCTTTCTTTTTCTTTGCTTTGTTTTCTGCCAAAGCTAAACTTTCTGTAGGAAAACCTGCAGTTTTAAGCTTCATTGGTAGACTAAGAGCTATTTGCAAAAGTGTCCTGCCCAGAGATTGCTTCTAAACTCCATCTGCTTCTCTTCAACCTTGGCTTACTTCCAGCAGGCGCAGCCCCAGTGTTTGGAGAAAAGGGAGAGAGGTTTGCACAGACACCTTCTCCCTGCTCTCCTGCCTCCAAGCTGCACCAGGGAGTGCAGGTGGGCCATACTATGGGATTGCAGCCAAGGAAAACTCTTCTTTTTTTGGCTGTGGGTAATGCAGTGTCGAACATTACTGCAGCTTCAGAGGAGCAGTACTGCTGGGCAGCAGCCAGGATACTGTGAGCTGCCGGCACTGTGGCCAAGGGAAGAACAGAAGAGACTTACAGGGGAGGCTTATAACCCTTCTAGCTCTCCCTGTGATATCCAAGTCCAGCTTTGAGGGACAGCTCCAGCTTTCTGTTACTGAGATCACCAATGTGCCACTATGGGACCCAAATGTTCCTAGCACTTTCAGGCTCTTATTTTAAATAATGCCCATTAATATCATCATTTGTCTTAACAGGAACCTACTCCATTTTGGTTTGCGAGAAGGACAACTCCTTACTGCAATTGTTTTATTTCCCTTTAAAAATAAAACTAGAATTAATTCTGAAAATGTTTCCTTTTTGGCAACCAATTGCATTTCCATAATTCTTACATTTTTCTACCTTAATGGTAACAGCAGATATTGCAACTGCATGATCTTCTCAAGAAGCAAAAACTGAAAAGATTCGTCCCTTATCTGTCGCTCATAAATTTTTGCTAAGAAGGCCAAGTCCATACCAATTTTCAAGGTGATCACTGCCTCCACAATCCGTTATGCTTCCTCTACCAGCCTCCTGACTGAATTGCAAGGCAGTATGAACACAATTGAAGAGCATTTGAGAATATGATTTTCACTTGTGTAAGGAGGCTTTCAAATATTTTCAGCTTAGTATTCCCAAAATGTAATTTGATTTTCAATGGAAAATACATTCTTTCATGGATGCTTTGCATGTATTATGGCAAATTTTGTTTAAAACTGCATTTTATGCTGCCTGGGTGAGACCAAAATGACACAATATTGACAGAAAAATTTTCATGTTTCATGTAAAAATGTTTTGATTCTAAATTTTCTGCTATATACACCAGTTATACATATGCCAAATGTGGAAGTCACTCAGAATTTTTTATTTCTTATGTCTTACCTTTATATTAAGCATAATTCTCTTTGCATCCTGGCCTGAATTTAAATTTTAAATTCTTGCTCTATAACCGTATGCAGCAGCAAGCATATTTAATTCTGCCAATTCAGAATATATGCTGTGTCTTGTGTCATGCTATTTGACTTTTCAGTCTCAGCACAAATGACTACTCCTTGGAAGATTTAAAGTCTTAATAACTTCATAATTCAGGTGTTTTCAACATTCATCTAAAGCTCAGTTAACTTTAGAGAGTGAAACAGATCTTAAAAAAAAAAAAAGGCCTGAAAGGTTTGAAAGATTAGTCAACATAACTCTTGGCAATTCCCATAGGAAGCATTTTTCCATTAAGATCCCATATTTTAGGAGGTGGGTTTCCTAATATGTCTACTAATATTTGACCTCCCTTTTCAGAAATAAATAATGTGTTGCACATGAAGAAAACGAGGTATACTTCTACTCAGTCTTTTTTCTTTGTAAAGCTTTCAAAGTACCTGGGTCTGGAAAATTCCATCCCAAAGTGTTTAAAGATCTGACAACAGTGTCTTTATAAAATTGTGTAGTGGTTAGACAGTAAAAGGATATTAAAGGTGTGAATGCAGTATCTATCTTCAAAAATGGTAAAGAAAAGTAGCACTCAAATAGGTGTCTTGAAGAGACTGTATAGTCTCTAGTTTGCAGGTCTTGAGAATATGTTTCTGACCTCTAATAACACACAAACTTCTGCTAAGACTTTTCCAAAAATTGGGGATAGATGTTCTGTCTCTCTCCCATTTGATTTTCTGATCTCTAATAAACAGTGTGACCTCATTTTGCAGTCTTCCTCTCAAAGACAATTTGTAGACCCTCTGACAAATGGACTATCACATTACTCAATTAAAATACAGAAGTCACTCTCTTCTAGTCAACTAATTTGTATAACACGTGGGTATTTAATATCTTTAAGAGCATTCAACCGCTTACAAAAATCTGCCAAGAGGTCAAAGACTTATCAGTATACAGACAGCTATATTCACATTGAGGAGAATCATATGCTTTTCATTTCATTATATGAGATGCTAAACCCCAAAGTTCTCCATTGGTAGTCAAAGGAATCAAAATCTGAGCATATACTCAATCTCTTCTGCCTCACCCTTGAAATACGAAGCTTCTTCAGACTGACAATATATGAGAAATAGAGATAACTCTTTTCCCCCAGCTCCTTACTAAACTAAACTACTTCTCTTAGGTTACAAAACTTTTATACTTCCTTGCAACATTTCAGAAGAACTGAATCATTTTCGGTTTTAAATAAGCAAAACTTTTTTTTTAAACACAGTTAAGGCAGGCAGAGTGTATCTCATAACAACTAATGCGAGAGAACACTGCAGACAGCATTGTTCTGCTCAGAAAAAGCTTTCCCTCAACTGAATTTTAAACACATTAAGAATTTTAAACACATTAAGAAAGTCACATCATAACTATCAGTTATTATTCTGAAATCATAAATGGTAGTTCTCCCTGCTAAAGATTTTGTTTGATAAAGATCAGTCCAAATGTAAAATTTAAGAGTCTTACAATGTTTACCTTAAAATAGCAATTCACTCCTGGAAGTGGAATTTACAAAATGAATTGTGCCAAAATGCTTGTGTTTGAAGCCTATGCTGATTCATCTAGCTGAAAGTTTGGCCACTGGTTGGGAAAGTAGTATAGCAAACAACACATAAAGGATGATAAATACAAAGAGGACATACAGGGAAAAGAACTGGAAGAACATCAAACTCATCCTTAGAAAACAAAATGTACTATCACACTGTCTCTTTTAACAATTTTGACACACCTTGTTGTGCAGAAAGTTGAGATGTTCTGTATAAAATCAATATATAATGACAGAAAAAGAGCATCTAACTTGAAAGTCTTGCATAGCTAACCAAGCAGCATCTGGTCCACACAAATTATCACAGAGCTGGACAGAGCAAAAGGGACCAAGACCAGAACAAAAAGTCTTCAATCCATGCAAAATCATTGCAGGTCTGACAGGAAATCCCTCGGTTCACCCGGCCAATGGGTTAGCAATAATAAGGAGAGAATGCAAGTGGTTTGCAACTACCCATCCTTCAGAACAGGAGCTCAGCACTTTCTGGCAATAGCTGCATGCTCAAATGCTTCCCTCTCTTTCCTTCAGCAGGCAGGTCCCACAGACATTTGGCACTGGACAGGGAAGCATAGGGAACACTGCAGGTTTTGTCCTTGTGCACAGCTGAATGACAGATTTCAGCTGCATGAATTTTGTAGCTTATCCCAGAATTTGTCCAAAGTAATTCTTTTCCTCCCTAATGTGCACATTCATAAACAATTTTCATCTCTTGGTTCTCCTCCCAAATGCTCATATACTCTTCAGAAAGAAAATAAATTGTATTACTGGACCCTAAATAGCCAAAGCTTCTAAAAACAGCTCTGAGATAAATGGGAAAAGACAATATATAAAAAATAATCAATTTAAAACACCACTGTTCTGATTGCTATATGCTACTCTCAAGAGATTGCTGAAGACTGGACTTGCAAAAGGCTGTCACTATAGAAAAATATTCCAGTGCCAAGTTTGGGTTCTGATTCCCAATCAGGATGACTGACAGAATTATGGCCTCCAGATATAACCCCAGCCTTAGGCAGCTGAGGAGAAAGCACAGTCCAGTGCTTTAAGATAAACTAATACTTTGAAACCTCCATGTGCATGAGCAGCTCTTTCTGAAGGACCTTTGCTGTTTGTGCAGTTGAGGTAAGGGCAAACTCCCAAGCTGCCCCAAAGGAGACCATTTCTGTCGTGGCTCAGAGCTGCAGAGCAAAATGGGCTAAAGCTGTGTGTCCAGGTGATCTGTACTCACTGTGGGACAGACAGGGCAGGCACAGAATTAGGTCATCTTACAGCATCCTCAAGGATGCTGTAACTTATGCCAGAAGCAGCTTTCACAGAGTCATTTGCAGCACACTTCTCACTACCAGCTCCAGGGGAATAAAAACTTTCACAGTTAGTGCCCACCTGGGAGGTCAGAACAGAGCAGACACTGTACCATAAATTCACATCCTGACTAATGCTGCAGCAACTTCCACGTGTATGCACCTCCGAGTGCCTCAGACTGACTCAATGGCTGCAGCCCTGCATGATTTTAAAAAGCTGCTGTTCCTCAGCTCAGAGGGTACTTTTCTTTCCCTTCAATTTGTCCCAGCCTTTTGACTGTAAATTCCTTGGGACAGGGAGCGTCATATTGAAACAGTCAGAGTCTGCTTGTGAGAGGATTTTGTAGCTGCTACTGCAAGGATTGTAAACATGAAAAGCAGAACTAGCAACAAAAAAGCTTAACAAAAACACGAATCATCATTTCCAATTCCAAACTACCTAAATAGGGTAAGGCAAGTATTTCAAGGATTCTAGTCAAAACAGCTCTTCAAAGCATAGAAATAATGTGCTGCCTCCATTTCACAAACCAATGGAACATTTCCTTTTCTTTGCAATCCTTCTCTAGAAAAACCCAAGGTGCCAATAGATACTACAGCAACTGCAGTACTATGAAAAAGGCTGACCACCTACATATGTGAGCTTGCATAAGCAGGTGTAGCAGTCTCTGTGGCCAGCTACAAGGACAATATACAACCACTACTTTCTTTGTCACTTTTAATACAGATATTTCTACACATACCCAATGATGAAAATGGAGAGCTGCACATTGCCTTAATATAAAATGCACAATGCTAATGATTGTGAGTGATCATCTGCTTCATCTTGCTTCCTATAGTCAAATATGGATGAGTTAATAGTTACCTTATTTATTACTTACATTGCAATAATGACCTGAAACCAAATCCATATAATTTTCTGCTACCATAAACATTATTTGTGAATGTGTCTTCAGTAGATCATTCTTTTACAGGCTCTTGAAAAGAACTGAGAATGACTGGCCCCTCAGATACTGAACCATTGTCTTCTATGCTTCCAGTAAGCCCTTGTTCCTTTACTTGCCACCTGTCAATGATCATCTAATAGCTCTCCCTTCCATGTCCTCTATCTCGCTGGGGCACAGATTATCTTTTGTTTCCTTATAGAGCACGACAGTTCCTGCTCACAATCAGGAACCACAAAGCCATAGAAACAGCAACAAGGCCATATGAAGTAGGATAACCATGAATAAGCAGATGAACAGTTAAAAGCTTTGCTAAACCCAGGGTTGAAGGTAGTCCTAGTACGCTCGATCATCAAGCTACAGAATTTTGAATACACAAAGCTATCTATCTTTCTGGAGAAGAAAATTAATTAGCTTTGCATGGAGGCCACAATCTAACAAATGTACCAACTGTGTTGACAGAACAATACAGCAGCCAAAGAACCAGGGATTAAAAAGTAAGCAAAAACTAGTGTTGAGTGATTAGGGTTACAGTAACTACTCAGTGTCTGTAGTAAATCAAAGCCATAAGACACATCTCATTCACGGGATAGGTGTGCTTTAAAATGAAAAAAGGTGAAACAAAAATCAAACTTAGATCTAGTAAGAAGAGTTAATCTAATTATACAGGGGTTGGTTTGATAAGCAACTACTGATTACTCCTTATGCAAATAAGAGAAAAAAGGAATATTTCTAAATTTATGAAAGGAAACCAGATGCATTTTGATGCTTTCTCGAGCTGACTGAAAGAATGTTATAGCAACATTTCACAAGATGTTGTCTGTTTTCATGGCAGCGTCAAAACATAGGTTGACAGTTTCATCTTTACTAGTTTAAGGCATTTTCTTTTGAAACATTGACATTTACATTTTATCTCAATTGAGTATTATTTAAAAAAAAACAAACAAACTTTGTTGTATTAAAATTAAGGTTTGTATTTACCTTTTGTGAAAAAAAACTGTTTCACAGCATAACGAAATGTAAAATCTATTTTCCATGTTTTAAAACTTTCATCTATTTAGTATTTTCCCTTGAGATTTCTCAGTATGCAAGCTTCAATTCCACTTATTGTCTCACATGGGTATAGAGGTCCTGTATGACCACTTCAGGATCACTACTTTTGAAGTTTATATATTTTCAGGTGGTTGAATAACCTGAAGTGACTGAAATTGAGAGAAATATCCACCAAACTCTGGACATTTCCAGCTTTCAGCAAAGAAAAATGTTTTCACTGAAAATACTGTTTTAATTCAGCATAGAAAAATCAGAAGAAAGTGTTAGCTACACTTTTATTTCTGGATTCAGAGTACTTAGAATAAATCTTGCTTTAAGATATATCAAGAATCTACTGAATGCAAAATATTTTTAACAAAAATATCCAGTGTAAAAAGGGGAAGAGATGAATAGAAAAGTCTTTATATGGTCATAGTTATTATTTAAGGATGCTAAAATAAAAGGATAATTACTTTTAGAATGTAAGTTAAGTTCCTGATACACTTCAAGGGAGAGGGTAGGCAGGTGAAGTACTTCTGACAATATTTTTTCCATGCTTTGAGCACATATTGCTAACAACCTAATGAGGCGCCTTTCTAGTATGAACTGTAGGTCAGAGAAATCCATGATAAAAGTAATGATTCTCTTTTTGAAAATGCATGGGTCAAAGAGGAGGCCTGACATGACTACATAACAACTTTGCTCTGTAATGGTAATTTTGGCTATGTTCCTGCCTTTCTCACTCCAAAGTGGTACATTGTCAATCTCCTCACACATCATTGATGACAGTAATTTGCTTTCCTGCTACCATATGAAAAGATTTCTACTATAAGCTATATTTAATGAAATCGTCCATCTCTGCCTCTTTCCATTATTAGCAATGAAAATGTATTATTATGAAAAAAAGATAGTGCCTCAAGCTGAGGGCTATTGTCACCCTCACACTCATTTGAAACCAGTGCTGACAATAAATATGCACTGTATCTGGCAAACGAGCAGGTCAGGCTACCAGCCACAAAAAGGGCTCTGATTACATCAAGAAGAGAATCCATGGCACAGTTTCCAGCCTCAGTGTGTCAACACAGCCTCAAGGCCAGCATTTCTCACCTTTTTCAGCTGAAACATCCTCTTTGAAAATGTCATATATTACACCTCATTCATAATTACTATAGAAAAGTCTATAGCTGTATTAATAACAATCCTATATATATTGTTTATTTGCTCTGCCAGAGTAAACAAATACTTTGTAGGGTATAGATGATACATTTGTTCTATTGAAAAAGTAACACTTAAAAAAGTTGCACCATCTTTATTTTCTCCCACACAAAACATCCAAAACATTTAGATCAAATATTGTGAGACGTTTACAGATGGTAAAATGCATTTCTACACCCTCACTGAGTGCTGCAGATATTTGGGGATATTTGCACCTATACGATTTGTTTTGTTGGGTTTGCTCTTTTAAGGTAAAAATGTCTCATGCTTCCATTTCAGAGAAAACAGAACTGTTTGAAGTCTCAAGATTATAAAGAGTCAAGAAAATCATTTTCTACAAAACTCTCCTCTCAACTGGCTTGAGATGAAATGCCAACCTACCAGATGAAAAAACCCACACCAGAGCATGGTGCCTCTCATTGATGGTATCACGAACAAAACTCACAATGCTGCTGCTCTTTTCTTTACTTTTCCCCATCTATTTTCTCTACCTGTGCTCCAACCAGACGGTTGTTTCTCTGTGAATGTGGAAAGGAAAGATAAAATCAAGACCAAATTCAGTTGTTACTTCTGACAGTGGTCCAAGAATGCAGAGTCATTTCTTAAATTTAACTTTTGCATTGGCTTCCCACACCAGCTGCACAAGTTGTTCTGTCCTGGTAAATGTTGACAGCAGCTATAAAAAGTGTAATATATTCATTTTCAAAACTGTATTTATAAATAAGACTTCCATGAAGGCTGGACATTTTTGTGTCCTAATTGCAGTGTGCTTAGGCAGGAACAGGAGAAAAAAGAGACAAAAACAAGCACTTTTTGGCATTGCAGTTCTACTTTTGACTCATTTGCTCTCTAACTGTACTTCTCTCATTCGAAATTAACTGATGAAAAGAATGGCGTGTAGCAACACCATTAAAAGAAAAGAAAGCTATCATCTTGTAAAAGGAGAAAGAAACTTCAGGTTGTAGTTTTCTAAGTAAAACAAATCAATATTTTTCTTATCAAAAATTGGCCAAGAAATACTTTTGTTATGACTGCATTTTTAAAGCAAAAAGTGTAATCATTGGGAACTTAAAGAAAAATATTGATCAAATAATGGATACAAAATATTATTTTCACAGACACATGTCAGTTCTTACCAAGGTTTTTGTGAGAAAGTCTTTTTCAGCAGAAGGTTAACACATGGGAAAAAACAAATTAACAAAACCCCTCACAACTGAAATAACCAATAGGTTTGTCATTGGATCCATTATCTGGGAGAAGAGGAATCCAAATGCAAATTTCTGCTTTTTTGGAGATTGTAAATTCTCTGCATAGGCTTTCTTCTTTCTTAAAGTGTAGCTTTTTGACTCATGCTCATGAAAAATGTAGACCTGCAGATTGGAAGAGAGCATCTCATCTGGTTTACGGACTGCCAGATCCAACGTGTTCCAGGGAGCTGATTAATAGTCCACTTGGGTGGCAAAATACATTTCTCTTTTCTAGAGAGAAGGCTTAAGGATTTATAGTCACCTCTGTGTGACAGAGGTCAGTCCCTCCTTTTCTAAACTGTCTCAAATACAAGGCTATGAAAAAGTGACAGCACCTCCACGGCCAGCACATTTCTTCTCACTCTTGTATCTGATGGTTCAACTTTTAACACCAACACCTTCAAGGGAGATGACGGGAATCTCTTTAATATTCTGCAGAATCCCAACTCATGTAATCTCTTTGTTCTAGGCCTGCATAAGGCAGCACTACAAGGCTTCAGAAAAAGGAAAATGCAACAATCCAGAAAACAGAGAGAGGTTGATGCACTTTACTTTGAGCAGTGGCCCTTTGCTCTGAGCATCAGATTCTCCAGAGGTTGCTGAATGACCAAGGAGCAGTGCAGAAAGCAGCTTGCTTTTCATCTGCAGGAGGCCAGGAGATTAGCTGCTATGTCTTCTATAAGCATCAGTGTAATTGTGATCTTGAGGAAAAGCCAGTACATAACTTCATACACCGATTAAACTAAATCAAACTTGTCTGGAAATAGAAATAACGTCAGCAACTCTGTATCTCAAGTGGCATATTTAGGCACAAGCACACATCTCAACTGGTCTGTTATTTTCCTGAAGCATTTCCTTTGTTCCAGTAGAAGCCTCATATAACATCTCCTGCATTTCAAGGTGCAGAATCATGATTAAGGCAATGAGTTGTTGCAAAAAAGTTAATGTTTATTTTCTTCTTGCTCAGCCGCTGTGATTCAAGTGGATGCTGGATGAGATAATTCTTAATTTCAATTTCAAATGCCATCAAAAGTGCAGTAGATCCCTAGTTACTTGTGAAAAATCATAAAGTAATGTAAACTCATTCATCAACTGACTGCCCCCAAATAGTGGCTTTAAAATTCCTCGCTGTATTACAACACCTGCCTTCCCACCCCACAACTTCAGAGCCTGTTGGCAGAAGCTGTCAGTTACCTGAGCTGCTTATGTGCATTGCAGAGCACCAGAGATGTTGCACTGATGTCCCAAACGCTGAACAAAGTGATTAAATATAGCAGCAAGACTGACTCAGCCACACTCCAGTCTCAACAATGGTTGTAAGACAAACAATTACAAGTGTTCAGCTACATATAACCAGCTGAATCCCTTACCACAGTGGGATCATTTTCCTTGTTCAAGGAACGGTGAATTACAAACTGTCTCACCTGGAGTCACAGAGACTCTGTTTCTAAATTAAGTTTTCTCTCTGTGCTATGGAGCAGTAACTGTAATTTAGTTAGCTCAAATTTCAGAAATGAAACATCCCTCTAAAGCAATTCACATATTTTTTGCATGGTAAATATGAAGTGCCTAATGTGTTGCCATCACAGAAACCTTTTCATGTACCAGAATTATTCACTTATCCTCCACACTCCCTAAGTAAGAATAGAGAAGTCATAAGTCCTAGAATTAATAGAATGTTTCATTCTTCATGTGAAAGTCAGTTAAAGTACAATCGTAACATAAAAATGGTAAAATCCTCTCCTGTTTTCCATTTGAACAAGCAGGTTGTCTAAAGTGGGAAAAAAATAGTGGCTTTTTTAAAACTGAAAATAGAGAATGAGTCAAGACGCTTATGCCTCAGCCAGCCTGTGATACAGGCACCTTTGCTACATTTGTCATTTGGGGTGAATTTGCCTCATTCACTGGGAACAATATGAGTCTTTAGTGTTCTGATACACCTTGAGATGCCAGGAAACACACAATTTCTTAATTTTTGAAGCAGAGTTTTTCCTTACCCTCAAGAGTTTTAGGAGCAACACTGGGTTTAGACCTGTGCGCTGTCCCACCTGAGGGGGAGACGACGCATAAATGAATGATACGCGCACAGCACTGAGCACGTGGTGAATACAAGATGTGTCCAAGAGCTACTCCATTCTTTTTGCACATCCTTTTCACCATAACAGACCTGACAGAAAAGGCATTTGCCAGTGTTTACTCCCAACACACATTCCTATTTATTCCTCATAAATGGCAACACGTGTGACAGTTATCTAAACCCAAAAGTTGTTTTTATACCACTCGACAATGCACTAGAAACTCCGAAAGGAAATGTTTTCCTCATGGGGATATTTAGTTCTTCCTGAAAAAATCCCAGTGATAACATACATATTCATTCATGGCACACTATCCTTTTATATCTTAGACCTTAAAAATGAAGGATCAATAGAAGGTGGAGCATTTTTACCCTCCAAGAAGTTTATAAGCAGTAAATGATCACTATTGCAGCACCCCAGTAAGAAAATAGTGTCTGTTCTTTCTTAATAAGGAGAGACTGGAGGGTAAGAACATTTTCAGCAGTGTCCAGCTGTATGGTGGCAATGAATGGTTAATTTTCAGATAGTCAACTGAATAGTTGCAAAAGCCATGATATAGAAAGGGGAAAAAAGAATCAAACATTTATGCCAAGACCAAAAAGCAAAATATATGCAAAAATTAACACTTTGGAAAGGAATGATCCCTTTTGAATTAATCTTTGGAAGACATTTTCAAGACATGGATGGAGGTAACGAAATAATAAGATGCTTCTGGTTGCCAGGACTTATTATATTCATTTTATTTGTGTAGACATATACAGTAAAATATTGCATCTTAAACAAAAACTAAACTAGAACTTTATTTTACAGAAACTAAGAGAACTCTTCCATTTGACACTGCTGAGGTTTGTGAGTATTCATCCAGCGGAGGTGACAGAGGAACAGCATTACTTGGTTGAAGACATGACAGTTTATCTGTGACAGGTTACCTGGGTTGTAAGTTTGACAAGTTGTCTTGTAAAATAATGTCATAGCACAGTTATTTTGCATTCCCACAGGTATTTGATCAGCTTCATCTTTTTATATAATAAAACAAAAAGAAGAAATTTAAATGTAGGTTGTCCCATGAGCTTACTTTTGTTGAACAGGGTGGGAAGGAGTAGCAAGAGAGGAAGAAATCATATTCTGTAAAAAAAGAAAACCCACTCAATTCTATTTTTAAGCATAACTTCTGTAAAAAGAATCATCTCAGGACCAATTCATATTTAAAACAAGTGTCATGATTCAAAATCAGACTGATAAGATAGACTTAAAATACATAATTTGGTAAATTTTTATATAGCTATATGCCTCTGCCATGTAATTAGATTTGAAGTAAAACTGGGTTTTTTATCACAATTCTTCCCACCTGGATAAGTGAACAGACACATAAAGCACTTGCTTTTCTGACCATGTTCAGTGGGGGAACAACTGGACCAGTTCTCTCTGAAAGTTATTTTACCAATTTTTCTCCCAAGTGCACGAGAATATCCTCTAGAACCCAACTGCAAACAACTGAATCTAAAAATAATCATTTTAGTCATAAAGAGACAATATTTTTGTTGCTGGAAAAAGATAGTAATAAAATCACAACAAGCTAAATCCACATATTTTATGGTGGGAGCTTCACTTCATCACAACAAAAGACTCAGTCACAACAACACAGAGCAGTTGAAGTCTTACCAAATATAAACTCATCTATCACAAATATATATAAAGTTCAGTACAAAAATAACAGGGACAATATTGCAGAGAAAGGAAGACTGACAGCACTGGCTTTTTATATTCCCTCTCATGTGTCCAAAATATTAAGCAGAATGAAGAAGAGATGCTTCAAATTATACTCCAAAAATCTTTCCATTAGAGAGTAAATTAAGAAAACTGTACACCTCAGTGAGAGACAGACTGAATACATTCATTACTCATGACATGTAGACAGTTCATAAAATTTGAAATGGAGAATAATGCAAAATATAGAACAAAACTTTTATACCTTGACAACAGCGATCATGGAAAGAGTACAGAAGAAAGATCATGAAGGACAACACTGACACCTAATCAGAGGAACACAGTAGGACTAATCTATAGATTAAACTCCAGTTGTCTTGTTGCCAGGCCAGAGTGCAGGGATGGGAGGGAGGGGAAGGGTGCATGGGGTGAATGTTTTAATGAAGCTGAAAGTTTTAAATTAATACAATGAATCTACCATTCAAAATACTGAGAGAGGTAGATTTTTTTCATTACAAATTATTTTATATTCTGAATCAAGAATGTCACTTTGTTAAAGTAGCCATAAAAGAACAATATTTACTTCACGGCTCTATAAAATAAAAAAAATAATTACATATGCTGCTTAAAAAGATAAAATCACTAATAATCCACTCACTGAGGTAGATAAAGATGAGGCTTTTACAGTGGATACAAACTGAAGATAAAATACAGGATTAAAAATAAAATATAGAACATGATTTATTTATAATTAATTCACATGCCACCCCCATTCAGTTGATGTATGTGGGAGAGCTGCATTAAGCCTACAATGTTCTTACCCAGAAAAAAGTCAGATCTTAAAAAGTGTCTCCCTTAAGTAGGTAGGTAGGGCAGTGTATCTCTGCAAGATCAGAGGACCTGCTCCATTTCAGACATTCACACGAAACTTCTCTCTTACACAAAAATAAGAGCACGCTCACATATCCCTGCCTGCTAATTTCTTTAAAGGAAAGAAAACAAATATGGGTAACAATGCATGTAGACAATTGCACTGGCATACTCACCTAAAACTGGCTCAGTCACATGATTCAAAACAATTTGAAAAAAATCACTGTAAACTTGTACACAATGTGTCTCATAGAGACTGAGCATGAAAAAAGTGCAAAATAAAACATCAGAGTCCCTGCACTGAAAAAGCTAAAATTTACTTAAAACTTCACATTATTAAATAAATATTTTCAAGCCTAAAAAAAATATCACAAGATGCAAATTATAGCATATGTGCTATTCATTTATAGTATGGAAGAGGAGTTTAACTTATTCTACAAGTGTCCAGATGAAGACTCAATTATGTCTATTTATTTTGGGGAGCTTCTTGTCCATGACCTTTTGCAGCCTGCCTTTAATCTGTATAAACTTTTATCATTCACAGTGGCTGGTTAATGCATTAACAACTGTTTTATCAGAGTTTCACAAGAGCACCTTGGACTATACCAAATGGGATCGACTATCCTAAATCCTCAGTGAAGCTGCTGCTTCTATGAACTAGACGGACACACATTACTCTTAGTGATCAGATCAGAGACACAGGGTTTATAGCTGACAGGACCTACCTTACTTGCTTGAATCTATCTTGAAAGGATAGGCAAAGTCTTACTAACTTTCTAAAGACCTGGCCCATCAACCAAACTGGCAACTGTATTACAGGTCTGATGTACATGATCCACAGGGATAATTCTCTAAGATATGAAGCTGTCTTAGAAACCATGGTGAAAAATAAGGAGATACATCTTATCCTTTGAGATCCCATTTTTGTCAGAGCAGGTCAGGCACTGAGACAAATGCTAACACCTCTGCATCTGAGTCTGGCAGCATTATATTAAACAGAAAGTGTGTGGAAAGCCATACACACTTGTAAAATTTCAGATCAAAACTGAAAATATTTCTAAAACTAGAAGAGGTAAATGCAGGAGGAGCTGGGGGAGCCAGAGCAAAAACAGGCCCCAAGGCACAGCCAAGATTTCCTTGACTTCAAATCTGAGGAAAGCAGTGGGATGATAGAAGCACCATGTGTTGCTGGCAGCAGCATCTGTGCAGGCTACAGTGAGTTACACTGCGCTGCCTGGCTACCACATCTGAGTGCAGGAATCAGAAGCTATCTCTCAGGAATAAATAATTTCCAATAATGAATTCTGTTTCTGCAGTACAGATTTATTTTGTGGAATTTGTCATCTAATATCCACTCTTATAGAGTGTCAGCTGCCCTGAGATTCATGGTGTAAATGGAAAGAAGTCATCTATGGATGTGGCACTTGACCTTTCACCAGAGGGAAAGTTTGTGGATAGTAGCAATCAGGCGCTAACAAGAAATTTGTAGTCTCTGGAGTAAAACCATGTTTCTCAAGTTTTTTAATGCAAAAAACAACTTGTTGTGGGAGAGGAAGAAGTCATGCACCATAATCAAAATATCTTTATGTTATAAAAGGATAAATATTGTACAAATTCCTTAAAGTTTGTTAGTTCCATTTCGTTTTCTACAGTTTTATGAGAATATATTAGTTCTCCTTCTGTTTTATTTTTCCATTAGTTATGTAGGTACCTTCTGTTATATTATGGATCACCAATTGAGAAACCCAGATGTATTTGGAGACTGCATGGTTATTGTTCGTTCTAGTCTACAATACATTAATTGAATGCTTCTTAATAACTCACACAGTAATTTTTGATGGAAGAATTTGGGGCCAGATTTTTCACCCAGTTTTGTATGTCAAGCATTTTACAAACTTTTTCTTTTGGGGGGGGTGGGGAGGGAGGAGGCGGGTCTTGGGGGAAGGATGCTGTTTGTGTAAATTGGCATTTTATATTGAATAATGCCTCCCACAAATCCTAACATAAGAAAAAAAACATGGTCAGAAATATCCCTTGTACTTATCTGTTCCTTCAACCTCAGGAATTTCCTTTACAGTTTTAAAAAAAAAGATGTCTTATGCGTTCTAATGTTTAATATTGATAGATTTGCTGGTTGGCTGGAGGTTACCTTCTAGCAGATGTCATTTTCAATGCTTCATATTGCTGGATTCTTACCCCTTGGTAGCAAGGAAATATTTACTAGAGAAATCACATGCTTTTCATCAGTCACAGTGGCACTGTAGGGCCAGGATCCAGCAAATGATGGTTATGAAAAATATGATCAGGTCTGTCAGTCCACAGACTGGGAGAGATGAGCTCCAAGTCACCCACCCACAAGCATAACTTCACCCCTTCCAAAGACATTTCAGCCTCAAGATACTAAAATGCAAAGATTGCAACAGAATGAAACTGAAACTCCAGGCTGCTCAGAGAGAAGTTTCTAGCTTTACAAGTAAATTATATAAATCTTCCTTCAAGTTTTGCTGCTCAGTAATTCAACAATAAAACAATATTATTATTGTTACATGGTGTCTAGGAGGAAAGGTAGACAATTTGGATCAGGAGTATATGCTTTTTTCCTGTAAAAGTCCTCATCATCTTTATGTTTGAGTTTTATTTGCAAGTCTATTTGTGTCAAACTGGAGAATGCTATGCAAAAAGAAAATAACAACTAATATGATAAAGACCTATGGGGTTTTTTGTGATCAAAAGCATTTTCATAAACTCATAGAATGGTTTGGCTTGGAAGAGACCTTACAGATCATAAAATTCCAACTCCCCTGCCATGAGCAGAGACAAAAAGGTCAACATTTCTATCCATACATATTGGAAAGTGGTATCTGATGCTGCTACTGGACACCTTTGTCATAGATTAATGTGTTGATACTAAACTACTTCAGCTAAACTTGTACACTACTAGCCATCAGGAACTTCTGAGTTTCAAGACGGAAGATTTTGCCTCATTTATTTAAAAGAAGGCATTTGGCTTTTTCAGGCAAAATGAACCAGAACATTCAGTTGTGGAAAGATGCCAAAACGCTGTTATTAAAAGTTACCATGTAAAAAAGTTACCACAGGGTTTACTAACATTTCCCCCACCACTCAATGTACAGAAGGCTAAAGATGTACTAAGCAAGCAGCAGAAGTGTAGGCCCTTTTCCTTGCCCTGCAAGAACCTGTGTAACAAATGCTTTTTATGTTTGGAAAACTGGAAGTCATGACCCTACCACGAGGCAGTAAAAAAGGCAATGAATTACAGACATAGTACGTACAGAAGAATACACTTCATCCGGCTCCATCCTTTCCGGGCCACATTTTGCATTTTGAGACAGATGATAAGTTCACTATTTGAAAGCTGGTTTTACTCAAGAATATGTTCTTATTTTTCTAAGTGTTTTTGAAAGCAAATCAAATGAGTCATAAGCGCAGATCAAGGTAGGCATACAAAATCCAATGTGCGGAGAGAAGAAAAGATCACAAGAAAAGACAAGGACAGAATGTAATCCTTGCTGATAACATAAAGTACTGAGACAAATCAGTTGTTTTGACAATAGCCACCGCCAAAAGAACTATGTGCTTCGTTGGTTTATTGCAAAATACAGCCTAGCCATTTCACACAGAGCTGATCAAGCAGGGTGACAGATCAGCTTTTGGCTATGTATTTAGCTATGAAGTTGGTGAATGTCTCTACTATTCGCATGACTGTAACAGGCACAAGAGAATAAAAATAGCTGTCTTACATATATTCATATCTATTGTCTGGTTTTGAAATCCTGGAGGACATATCTGAGTTGTCATCTCCTTTTTCTCCCCCAAGTCAAATGGCTTTGAACCAGTAATGAATACTAGAATTAACAGCTCTGGATTAGCCCAAAGATATGAATAAACTCAATGTTTACAATGTTACAAGCCACAGCTTACAAAATAGACATAGAAGACACAAGCAGATTGTGCCTTAAAAGCACAAAGTGAATCTGAGGGATTTTACTTGAGCGTAGTTCCTATAGATTCTACAGAAAGAAAAACAGTAGGATGTCCAAAGAGTTGACTATGTAAACTACCAAAGCAATATAACTTCTGAAGTTTGACATATTACTTACACGCAAGAAGATTTTAACTTAAAGTTATTGTATTTCAAGAAATTTTACCTGGCAGCTAAGATTGTTTAAGAGGATCTTTTGAGCTCCTCAAATAAGCTTTTCACTAATACCTAAATAAGCCACATGTTTCAGAGCATACTTTAGCTTCTATCTTTATTTATTTATTTTAAGATCCAGAAGGTATTTAGCTTCTTGCAGCTGGCATCATGTAAAATGCATCACTATAGCTAATTGCAGCACAAAACTAGATATTTTCTCCAAGAGCTAGTGATGAGATACAGGCTTATCTTATCTTGTTTAGAGAAATGTTGTCCTGTAGTTGATCTACTTTGAACACAAGACTGGGATATTTGCAAGCACACAGCTCCTTAACATTCATGAACCAAGTGATGCAACAGTGGATTGCACAAGCTAAAGCTTAAGTTGGAAGAGGTGACAGTCATGTCATCACACAAGCAGCAGTAAATAATGTCACTCATAAGGCTCAGCAGACCAGTGTTAGCAAGGTTATTTATTTTTTGGGCAGTTAATCCTTAGGCTCTTTCTACTTTGTGACTATTATATTCATCAGTAGGTTACCCTCAAGGTAGAATAAATTAAGAGAATCTACTTGCTTTCTGTCATTGACAGACATAACCATTTGTAGCAAAACAAATTCATAAAAAATTTACCCATTTGGGCATTTGTAGTAAAAGAAATTTCATTATGAGAAAGTATATTTATCCTCCACAAGGTAAAGCATACTTTGTTAATTGTCAGTACTTAATTCACATAATTTACTAAAGTTATTGGAGTCAAGCTGGTAGTATTCTTTTCTTCTGCTGAAAACAGGATTTTTTTTTCCTCATTTAGACAAATTATTAATTCCTTAAAGAATTTGTTTATACAGTGGTACGCTGCAATTTTTGACAGAGAGCACAAACACTACATAAAAGTGTTAAGCAACAGTGTTGATGTGAGGGGAAAAAAATCCCTGAACTCTTCTTCGGAGGACTATTACTATGACTCTTCAGCATCCTATTTCAGAGCTATCACTAAACACAGTGTTAAACTGTTAATTTATTTTGAAAGATATCATGCCATATTAGCTAGGCCCAGCACAACTAGGAAATTACTTCAGAGAATACTTACAGTGACACAAATAAAGTAAGCAGTTTCACAAGCAGCAGTATTAGTGAAAACTGCTTTTTATGGGCTCATATCTCACAATTAGATTCTCTTGGGTCTAACACAGAGCAAGACTGAACTGATGTTTTCTTAAATTGGTTGTTCTTTCTCTTGATATTTTAGAATATAATATAATGTGAATCTATGACTCACAAAGTCTGCTCCTCTACCAATACACCCATATCCATCTGATTTGTAGCATAGATTTGAAACTCTTGTCAAGTTTCACGGAAATTTTTTGACATGTCAAAAAGTAAAGGTGAGGTGACTGTCTATTGCAGTAGAAATCCAACCACAGAACTCCTGCTTCTCAATAGAGTTTGCTTCTGTTGCTCATTTGAGCCCAAATTCTCCAAGGAAAGTTGCCATTCACTGACAATTAACATCCCTGATGTACTGTCTATGTAATGATATCAGATACATCAAAGAAATAGCCAATTATTACAGCAATGAATCACTTCAACACTTGAGAGGCTATTTATATTAATTCAGTGGCAGTGAGACCTATTAGCTACTCTTAGTTACATCAGGGTCACGAGATCTGGTCTTCTGATGAAGCAGGATTTCCCCTCACTTGAGCCCAAGAAAGTACAGTTACATGGGCTTTAGGCAAGTGGTTTTCAGAGGTGCATGTGTGTCAGGGAGCTGATATAAATGTAACACTTTCTTTTCTTTACCCCCACATTGAAAAGGTTCTTTTTCTTAGGGACTAGTATAAAAATTAATTTTTGATCCCTTGGTCTAAAGGGGGAACATACTCTTGATCTTTTTCAAGATATATTCTTTATCTTCAAAAACCTCTGTAAGTTTTATATAGATATCTATAAATATTTCAGCAAAGAAGAGATGTTTTTTCTCCTTTTCCTTTTAACCTAAAGACTTGCTTTAACCTAAAGACCTTGTAGAGGCCTATTTTGTGTAAATGTAGTCTTTTTTGCATGGTGTTTAAAAATAAAAAAGGCTTTTTCATATAACTCTACTTCTTAAAATTGTATTCTTGCATTCTCATGTACAATAGAGAAGTATCAGTCATCTCATCACAAACACATTTACCCTTAAATAAAAAAAAAGGGCAAATCATACACTTATATCAGTTAGTCTTAGTCTTGCTACTGCTTCAGCCAAAGTACTGTCACTTTCTCAAAAATCAGAGAAATTATTTCATAGGTATTGTTTTGGTGCTTGAAGCTGAACAAACAAAATGGTCCAAAATCCACAACTGCTTATTAAGTTGCAAAAATGAATCATTCCTGCACAAAAAAAAAAAAAAAAAAAAAAAAAGCACCCTGGTGGAGGAACCAAGAATCTGTACAGGATTCTTTGTGAAAATAAACCTGGACAGTTCAGAACAACTGAGAAAGCAGAATTCCAATGTGGACTGCACAGTTACACCATTTTCCATTTCAAGGGTAGATTAAGGAGCAGTATGATTCCTTGACAAAAGGATAAGCACAGTCTAATTTTTCTCTTTGCAATCCTTCATCAACATGGCACATTTCCTACTGCATCACAGCAAACCATTGCCACAGTCCTTAAATTATTGACGTGAATTCATATTTGAAAATTTCTCTTTGAATTCAAACCCAGCAAATGTTAGTATTTTCAGTGTTGCCTTTTCAAGGAAAAAAAAGAAGAAATTACATTACTTGTACAGCGGCTTCCCCAGCATTTTTACAGGAACTATTGATACTTTAGTGCCATCTCATGATGAGGTGCCCAGAACAGTCCAATTCTATGTTTGCCACAGTTCTGCAAGCAGAATAAACCTCTTTGATCAATTTTAATGATTTCTGAGCTCACAACATCTGTGTAAAATGCAGCCACAGATTGGCATTTATTATATTGCTATTTTAGGTGGTTTTTCATTTGTTCCAGTTCTGGAAAGTGGCTGTGGAAGGACAGTACCTCTGACAATCAAGTGCACAATCAATTCACAAAGTTGTGTATGAACACTTCTCCCTTTCCCATTTTGCTATTTCTTTCTTATTAAAATTTACCTCTATTTTGCCTACAATAACAGGGACCTAACAAGTCAAACAGTTGACCAGGAAGCAGAATAAAGGCTCTTTTAGTTGTAACATTTTCCTGATCAATTTTTCCTTGCATGTATTACCCTATTCAGATTCAAAGGAAGGGTTCATGTGGTCATCAGGTTGTGTCCTCGATATGGTTTTAATCAAAGACAATCTAAAGAAAACCTGCACATTTTATTCTAAATATAGATGGGTATATATATTTCTCCCAAAAAAATGGAAGGCTTCTCCTTGTATGTTAAAATTTTATGGAATACGATTTATTCTCTCTGATTTTTTTTCCTAGAAGACAAAAATAGAATGGCTTCAAAACCAGTTTTTATAATCTATTTAGGGCTCAAAAAAATGAAGGAAGATGAAAATTCAAGAGTAGATATACCTCCAAAAATAGATTAAAAAAATGGGAAAATAAGTGCATTCTTCAAGTGTTTTAAAAGGAAATAACTGCAGAGAGATACATATATATATGTCTCTAACATGACATTAGTCACTAACTAAACAAAATTCCCAGAAAAGCTTTGTATTCCATATTTCTGAAAAATCAAAGTCACAATCTGCTGTCACTGGACATGTCTGACACACAGCAGTTTAATTTGTTTGCTAATGCCAGTCCCATAGCTAACTTAGAGGACAAGGCTAGAGATCTTAAATTGATTCTGTCTTCATCAAAAAGCCACGCTACAGAGGGGAGAGCACCAAGGACTGAGGTATGTTTGCTGAGCAGCTAAGCCAATGACTAACACTGGGCTGAAGAATCTCTCAGATATTCACTTGTCAGACACAACTGCCAAAATTTCAACTTGATCAGAGACAATTGTGATTTATTATTGACTGCAGAAACAGGACCTGACTTCTGCCCAAGACTTGCTGTTTCTTTCCCTGCCATGCATCTATTTGAAGCCCAGGGCAGAAGGAATGCATGTCAACGCAAACCAAAAAGATCTGTGATATGTGAATCTGTGAGATGAGAATTATTTTTTCAGGTACTATCTACTAGTATTTTAAATACAAATGCCATATTCTAACTGCTTCAAACATCAGTTCTACATCCTTAAACTTAATTAAAAAAGCAAACAGTTTAGAATTTCCCATGAACAATGCTAAAAAATAGCAAAATTTGTCCTACCTTGAATATATACTGATTCTCTATGCCTTGAATAAATCACAGTAATCCAGACATGGACATTAAAGAACATAGTAAGAGGCAAAGAAAAAACTCCCTGCCAATTATAACCTTTTCTGCTCTTCATTTACTTGAATAGATTTGGTTGCTTTTATTCCAGCTAAATGATTCCAGATAATAAAGCTAGCAGACCAGAGTTATGTCCTGCTGGTAGATATCTTTGGAGTGTCAGAAATCTGACTAGTCAAGAAAAAGGGCTTTTCCTACAGAGTGACCACTGATAGAATGACTGTATGCCACAGCAGTGACATCTTGAGCAATTCTGTACCACAGAGATGCACAACTTCCAAGGAATCACCATCCCTACAAAAAATATGCAGATGTGGTGCTCTGGGATACGGGTTAGTGGTGGATCTGCCAGTGTTAATGGTTGCAGTTGATGATCTTAGAGGTCTTTTCCAACCTTAACAATTCAATGATCATAAGCTATGAAGTAACATGTAGGTCACGTTCTTATCAATTTGCTTTATATTTTTTGTGGCATTTCATCCCACTATGAAATTAAGGAAAGTCATCATTTGCATTCCTAGAGGTATAGATACATAAGGCAGGAAAACTTGCACACTTCAGCATTAACAGGGATGTTGTAGATCAGTTCTACAGATCTCTGATCCTCAATGTAATAACTTCACACACAGTGAATACAAGCAAGGTGACCTGTGCATTTAGTAACAACAGAACTGCTTGTCTTAGACACAGCAAGACTGAAAATATTTGAGATTGTAGATTTTCCAAATGGAAAAAGAAAAATATCTGTAACATCAACCTGGAAGAGACTTGGCAAAACAACAACTGAAATAATACTTATACAGTAAGTTGGATTTTTATTCATGCTACCACTTACTTGTTTAGTAACAACTCTATTAATATCCCTATATCTCTGCTGTGCACGGCAGCTTGCAAAAGCATGGATGAAATTGGTATAACTTAAGTGAAACTGAGAAACATGGAGAAATTATTTTGAAACAGTAGAGAAAGTATTGAGAAACAAGATTTGCCAAATCTGCAAAAAACAGTATCAAAATAGAAGATTTTTCATGGAAATTGAGGTCATACAAGAATCACCTCAGTCTTAATAAAGTGACAAAGAAGCTAGCCCTTTGATCAAAAAAAATCTTCTGCTTTGATTCTGACCTTCCATCCCTTCAGTGTGAATGGCATTGCATTATACTTCAAAGGCATTTCTATTCAGTCTTCATATTAAATAAAAATAAAAATCCCACAGCAAAATACTGTGTTATCATCACTAATTAGATTATTAATAGTAAAAGGAAATTAAAAAATAGCCAAACAAAAAATGTTGAGAAAGAACTAGTGAGAAACAAAATTAGGAAGACGTTTGGAAAAATTCATCACTGCCATCACTATGGGAAGTGAATATTTCCTCCCTCACACATACCACATTTTAACTTGTGAAACCTGGCAAGTGCAATATAACATTATGTCAAGGATTAATTTATTACACTAATTTTAGGATTTGATTCAAATAATCCTAGATTTCCATGCCACCCATGTAACATGCTAGACACCACAGCAGACACCAGGATGCCTTTGAGCATTTAGAAAACAGCTCAGTGAAGAAAAATAACAATCAAGGAAAATTTACTTCAGTCTGGGTTCTACAGGCACCAAAAAAAGGTTTTGGGAGTTGACAGAACTTTAAAACACAAACTTTACTTATTTTGATTCTTCAAAATATAAGAGTATGAGTATTCCTAGGTCGCAAGCAAATAACTAGCAATGAATTCAGCTGAGACATATTACAAGGAAAAAAAGACTTTCTTCAGTTACTTGTTTACACTTTTTAAAATAAAGAATTACTTACCCTCTTTGGCATAGCCTAAGTATCTGTGACTAGATAGATGTGCACTGAAAAACTGTACTCTAACTCAACATCGAAAGAGATTTGTGATAGGTTTGATCTTTATAGGAAGCAACAAAATCGAGTACCTGAAAACTGTTCATTATTGCACTATTATAAAATAGAAATAAACTACTTCTGAATAAAGTGCAAAACTATTTGCAATTATTTTTTTTTTTACTACATTAAGATCAATTGCACAAAAGAAATACAAGATATTTGGTAACTCCACAAAATTGTTCCAAATAAATCTATGTCACATTCTGAAGGATTTAGCACTTCTGAATAACTAATAATTTAAAAGGTACATTCTGTGGAGTAACTCATCCTTCTGTAAGTGCTACTGACCACTGGTCAACAGTCTATTACAGGCTCAACCTTTGAATATCAGCTCTTGTAAGGAGTTCTCAAATTTAGTTCAAAATCCAGTGAAGTCAACAGAAAGACTCTCCCTAGTCTGAACAGATAGTGTCTTGGATCAACACTGTAAGTATGGAATCCCAGCATAAAAACATCTTTTCTAAAAAGCCAAAATTGTGTTCTTACACACCTACAAACATGTTCTCCATGTTCTATCAAAGACAAAGGGGCAATAAGACAACTGTCACTGCGAAGAAGATATTTTACTATGGCATCCAGATTTACCTTCAGTATTTGACAAACAATTGATTATGGGACTGGAACTACATTAGCCTAACATAGCAATTGCTCCATGCAACAATCTATAAAACAAAAACTAAAATATAAGCTGGCAGCTGTCATTCAGATATGGATTTGGAAGCTATGTCATTTGACATATTTCAGTCTTGGATATCTCTTGCTATAGTGAGGGTCAGTGAGGTCACTCACTGTTTGAATAATAGCTGTCTTATAAAAATCTCATGAAAATAGGTTTTCATGTGATTTGAACATTGTATCTTGCCTTTTAAAAAAATACAGAATTAAGGTAAAAATCCTTTATTTTTCTAGCTTTGATAAATTAAAAGATTATGCTTTTTATTTATTCCGCTTCATAAAGAATATCAAGTTTATTCATCTCTTTAATCCTTCCTTACAAAGCATGGAATTTCAATGTTACAAATCCTTATTAAGTTAAAAAATAACATTTTTTTTAATGGTTACAAAGCAAAATATGAGAAAGAGGATGGCTCCAGGCATAGCAACCTCCAACAGTATCCCATCAAATTGGGTAACTGATCTCCATACAGGTTTGCCTCAGTTTGCTCCAGACTCCAGCTGCCTTTAGAGAGACATGACACAAGGTGAGAGCAAGAAGCCTCAGCTCTGAGAGCTCAGATATGTCATGTCTCCAGGAAATTACTCTGTATCTCATACGGGGAAGTTTATGGAGTGACAGGGAAGAGAGAAGGGGAAGGGGAATACAATGTCTTTCCTCCAGCATAATCATTTCTTCTGTAATAAAAATACATATCCTGATATCAGATCCTTTGTTGTGCCTAAAGAAAGGAGAAGTATTTGCAGGAAAGAGATGGTATGTTTTAAAGTCAAATCTCAGTATTTATGCTATACCCAGCACTGGAAGCCAGATGCATTTCAAACTGGAGATAGTGAATCATCGCAAATATTTAGGATTAAATCCGTATATTTCAAGTCAATGGTTGACAATGGATTTCTCTACTAGTGCTAAATCAGGTCTTATGGCAGTATGGCACTCAGACAGAGAACTGGAGTATTAATCAAAATATTTCGCACTCTGCTTCTCATTAAAACTTCTGTAGATTTTTGTACAGCTTTATTGGATTTACCATTCCAAGAGAGCAGCAGAAGATCCCTCAAAGACATACAAATCATAGTGTCTATGTCACTGGAAGGTAGAAGGAAGTCAAAATATTAAGAACATAATCTGAAATTTTCCTACACAGAGCATATAAAATTTATTATGTTTTAGTTACTAAGAATCAATAAAGGTTTCTGCAAGAATAATAATATTTCCTTTCTAACAAGTTAGAATTTCTAAACCTGGTAAGACTATCAGTATGCCTCCTTAACAGCTTTTTTTCTTATTATTTCTTTCCTTTTCCTCTGCAAAGAGGCTATGAGAGAAATAAGCCCAAGAGATAACTTATTTAAAATACTATAATTAGTCTGAAAAAGGTATATCTTATTCTTCATTATATTTGACACAAAGAAGCTTCATCATTTAACCAGCCCTTTTTAATGCAACAAGGATACATCTATAACTTTATTAATACCTAGATGTAATAAAATTCTCTTCCTTAGTAGCTTTGAAACTACTTAAAATGGTGAAAATATATGGAACTCTGAAAGTTGTACAAAAATAGAGCAAACCACAGACATCAGCTACCATAAATTACTTTTAAAGCAGCACTAAAAAGGTGGTTTCCAGAGTCTAACAAGAAAAATAGGAACTTCTCTAAATTCTTTCAAGCATTCCCACACTTATTAGTATTTTCATAATATTAACTTGTAGAAGACCCTTCTAGTGAAACTGGAATGCTTTTTTTCTGCAGCAGCAAAGTCTATTAGGGATAATAATAAAATGAAAGACACTTCTAAACTATTATTCAGCAGTGCTAATAACTTGGCCCATTTGAAGACTAGCTACAGTGGACTATCCATGAGCATTTCAAATTCAGGTGTGTGCTCACAATTCCAGGTCAAGCTATTAAATTTCATTAAATAAAAATTAATTAAATAGGTGAAATATAGTACAATAGGTATGAGTTATATTGTACACAACACAT
Source organism: Serilophus lunatus (assembly GCA_013399895.1). NCBI lineage: Eukaryota > Metazoa > Chordata > Aves > Passeriformes > Eurylaimidae > Serilophus > Serilophus lunatus. The sequence goes on along the minus strand of VXBA01004426.1, from coordinate 753,010 downwards.
GAAATTAACAAAATTACTATCAAGATGTGAATATCTGAAAAAAAATATGGATAACATACTGCTTATTACATCAGCAACTCTCATAAACCCTCAAAAACCCTCATAGAGGATTTCATGCATAAACCAGACACAAGCAATACTAACTCCTGTTTAACAGAAGTCAGGCCATTAGTTTTCCGTCTCACCCATTCAAAAGGATAAGCATTAGAAGGTTACAAGCTTACTTTCCTGCTATCTGGATTCCAAGTACATTGGGCACACATGCAAAAGCTAAATAAAAGCTGTGTGAGCACTTATTTACCTAAATATCCCTGTCAAAATCCACGAGTCTCTTCCAATGTAGTACCTTTACAAATTGTCACCAAACCAACTAAGTCTTCACTGATAGTATTTCTAATGTTTTAGTCTTAGGTTTACTCTAGAATTACATCTTTTTTAAACAACAACATAGAGTTTCCTACTTTCAAACCTTCCCACCTTTCTCATACAGAACCAGGATTGAACGTGCAGAGCCATGAACGCAGCCCTTGTAAAGGCTGCGTCCAAGCTTCTCTATTGCAGAACAGACCAGACATCCTTATCAGTCCTGGGTTTGCCTTGCCACACACACAGAGATCACCTGAAGAGAGCTATTCTATATGAGTAATATTTCCCATTCTTTAAACTATAAGGCCCTTTTACCTTCCTGTGTAGGTAAGCCACAATAGTTCTCCTTTATTGCTGCCTCATACAGAACTGAGGCAAAGCTGCCATCTACCACTTTATGAACTTCGTCTCATACAGACTGAGTTTCACTGCGGCTTTCCTCCTATATGTGCTCATCTACACATGAAAGGCTCGAAGGGGTTTTTTCCTCTTTTTTTCTTGGTCAATCAAGTTGTCCAGCACTGGCTTTGCAAAGGTGCATCTACCTCCTTTAGCCAGTTTGACAAATTTCAGTACAAACATCCAAGTCATAGTGCAGAGCACAAGTTATTCCCCAGTCACAGAAATTTGATACAGTCTGGCCACCAGTTAAATTCTGGGCATCAGACCTCTTGCAACTTCTCCAAATTCCTTAAGGTAAATCCCTGTACATGGTGTGCACATAACCTGCAGGGAACATTGGTGTTACCACCTGTTCTGCCAGTTCCAAACACACAACAGTGTCCATGATTTTCCCCTATTGCTTTCCTGTTTAGGTTCAGAAAGGGATTTCTCTGTAGAGGGAAAGGAATGTGTTCCAAGTTCTTTTGCTGTCTCAGGGAGGTGATCACAGAAAACTATTTCTACTTCATGTTTTCATTGTATTGCAATGAAAACCAAACCTCATTCTAAAGGCAAAACTCAAAACCACCTGTAGCTGCAACACTCAGCGTAATACATCTGTTGCATTTCAAAACCAGCACTCAGCCCAGTCATTGCAGACTCTTGAAATCTTTGGACCTACTTTATTTGCTGTATATCCTGACAGTGCAGTAATGCCTGGATTTTATGGAATCAGATGAAATGGGTGCACACTATTTTGAAACTTTTTCAAATAATATTTCCATTTCTGGGAGTGCAGGGGAGAAGCACAACTGATAAAAACTTTACAGAAAAGTGATTTTAGCTAAAACAGATGCAGCAAACCTCAGTGGGCAAAGGTAGTAATAACAATACAGTATCTTTGCCAGCAGCCAAATGTTGCTTAGAGAATTGTTTTTCTAAAGAAAAAATCTTTTTGAATTGAAAGGAAGTCTTGAGATGAAAGAGCATTTCAATGAGACAGAACCAATTTCAGTAATTATTAACTTCTGAAAACAAGGGATAACGTGTAAGTGAAGTTTTTTATTATACTATATACATATAAAAAATAAATATTATATATTTTATTATACTATATTCTATTATATTACTTTTTATATATTTTAATTTAAGCGATGCAAGCATTTAAAGGTAGAAACAGGACATTGCTGTCGAATCTTTCAAAATGCCATAGGAAATCAAGCTCCAGAAAGAGGCAGATACAGTAAGCTGTGTGTATATAATCAGGCTCTTTAAGCCTCACCTAGGAAGGTCACTAAATTTGCTTTTGGGTATAAATAATTATTCAGTGACTTTTTCATGCCATTTTCCTTAAGACTAATGGGGAAATTAAAGGTTTCTGCTCATTCCCTCTTCCACAGGCACAACAAATGATGAAGTATAAAGTACGACTTTTTAAATTTTAGTTTTCTCAGGCAAGTAGAGCATTTATCTTTCCCCCTTAGGGTAGAATAGGAAGGACATGTGTACTAGAGTAAATGACTCATGAATGCAAGGGAGTCACATGATCACCCATGTCCATTCCAATGGCTGCTCCAGCCCTTTCCTTTATCGCAGCATGAACAGGGAAAATGAGGAAGACACGGAGGAGCCACCTCTGAAACTGCCAGGACCGTTTTGCAAGGATACCCTCTCAAAAGAGACGAACCGAAGGAAAGCAGTACCACAGACATCTCTCTTTCCTTCACACACAACTGACTGGATTCTCCACAATTTTATCAATGCCAGCAGTTGCACTTTTAATGATAAACTAAGAAAACTCAGATTAAAGCTCCTGTTTTGCAGTTTACCAGGCATGAAATTGTACATTTTGCATTGCAGAGCTTTTGTTAGAGTTAAGCGTGAAGAAACGAGCAAAGACATAACTGATTTATGAGCATTGGTGAGTTTCCCAGAGCACCGGTAGAAACAACAGAAATTGAAACTTAAGCACAGAGCCTCACCTCAGGAAAGGAGAGGAAAGAAAAAAATGAACAAAGGAAAGCAAGAGAAGTTACTGTAGCAACATTAGGGGAAATTTGAGCAATTTGCTTTGTCACTGACTAAGTTATGAGAAAGTTGCACTCAGTGAAAGCCCCTTTAGTTCTTAGGATATTAAATTACTTTAATAACAGAAGATATTTCATTTGTTTTAAATCCTATTGTTAAGCTCCTAAGGAAAAAATTCAATAAGAGAAAACAATGATATTGATTCTTTTTTCCCCCCCATCTTTGCAGCCGGTGGCCCTAAATATAACCCATATATATTTGTTGGGGTTTTTGTGGTATGTCTTTATTTTCAAATATAAACTAAAAGCTTTTAGCCTCAGTATATAACTGCTTAAAGTGTCTAAATAATATAGCATGAATGAATCTCATTTTCAGGTCTGTGCCCTGAGGATTCATACTGGAAGACCAGAAAATTTCATTATTGAGACAATGCCAGATAATATGGCAGTGTGCCTACTACACTGGCTTTTGGAACTAGAGCACAGTTGAGGTTGTGCTGCAAAGTACAACAGAAAGCTAAATCTTCATTTTAAAGGCAGTAAGGGTTGTGGTTTTTGGGGGTTTTTTTGGTGGGGGGAAACAAACCACTTTTTGGTTTTCAATTTCTGGGAACATGAAATCATTCCAAACTAAAAAGGAGAGCAAGACTTTGAAAATATACCCCTCTGCCAAAGCATGGAATTTTCCTCATCACTCAAGAGGGGAACTCTTCTAGGAAATAGCAAACAACTGTAAGATATTCCTAGGACTGAGAAATCTAATTCAAAGTTGTGCCTCCTAAATTCAAGCAAAGCAATCAAATTACAACCTATGAGTAGCCAAAGCAATTGTTATTTCTACTCATGTAAGACATTTCAAGGTACCAAGGGAACTTCTTCTTAAATTGAAAAAGTCATGCACTTCTTTATTATCTGACATAGAAATAAACCTTTTTTTCCTGCATAATGTATCATTTTTATCATTAAAAAGAGCTAAACTATTATGATAATCCTGGAGTCCAACCTGTGTTGCTCCAGGGTGCCAGGAGCGGACCAGCACATCACAGAAGCTGTTCCCAGACACAGAAGTGATGACATGTGTTACACTGCTACACATATTGCAGCCTGCTCTGTTTTACCTTTTACCTTTTTCCCCCATACAGAGCTTAATTCAGGGACAGATATCTGCCTCAACCCTGCCCACATGTTTTAAATGGCAGGGACATCTGAACTTTAATTACTGGGTAAAAGTCAAAACTTTTCAGTTCAAATTTTTAGTACATGCATTGCAGTAAGAAAACCAGCCTTTGAAAGATCAGTCTCACATCCTTTCAGTCAGTAACACACCTACTCTCAGTTCTTAAAAGACATGCAGGTGAACTCAGGTGGGGACAGAAACAACATGGGATATTACCAAAGCAGCTCTGCATCAGCAGTGCAATCCTAGATCCAAATATTGTATAAGTATTTCAAAGCATTCTAAACCAGGACACCAAGTAAAAGAGCTATTACAAGTTATTCTTCTGCAGATTCTGTATCAGCCTTCAACACTTACAATTCAAAAATCACTAAATAATCTGATAATCTTCATATATGCAAATTGTTGCTTACCTTAGCAATACACAAGCATCCCACTCTCCCTGTTTTAAAACAGTAATTGGCTTCAGAATCACATATTGCAAAGAAGTTGCTAAGGCTGAGAAACCAGTTTCTAAGCAAGCTGCAGCAGCAGTTGTATTGGTTACACAACTTTATTACAGACATGCTGATTTGCAGAACTACAAATATCAGGAAGAATTTCTTGACTCTTCATTGAGGTTCAACAATATTGGAGACTGAATATCAACACACCCCTGAGAATGGAGCATGGTAAAATAGTGACATCCATGGCCTGACAGAGCAGAGCACAAGAGCAAAGGAAACTCAGTCACAGCAGTGAAGTAAAGGGAGAAGAGACAGGGTAATGAATTACTGCTCTCAGTTCCCTGTGATGCATTTTACTGCTCTGCATTCTGAGCCTAATTTTCAATTGCAAAGCCTTGGATCTGAACCTTATGACCATGTGATGATAAAAATTCTACAGCTGTTCACGAGATACCCTTAAGTGAAGAACAGACTATAGAACATTCTCAAAAGAGACACAGAGGAAAAAGACAAGGCAGACCATCTGCAATCTCAGGTAACACCTCAGTTACAAGATTATCTTTTCTTACGAATGCAACAAGATTATTTTGAAGGACTGTACTTTTTGGCATATGTGCATACTTTTTATAGTGAAATAGTTAGATATTTATATGAAATTAGTGAACCATTTTAAACACCTGTTAAAATTTTGCTGCAAGTGTCAAAGGTGCATTTTTACATAGAAATCTGTAAAAAACAAGAAATCAATTTTCATTACTTTGGCTTAGCATATATCTAAAATGAATCTTATATTTACAGAAACCATCTATAGCATTAACCACGACACAGCAGCTTTTTGACCTGCCACACATACACACATCTCAGCTCCCTGACTCTGCTCATTCCAACTACAAAAAATACAGTAAGAATATAAACTAAAAACTGGCATTTTTATTTCCTGAAGGGATTAATAAATTTTACGCAACACTGACACAGATGATAAATCAAGGATTTGAAATATTTGTTGTGTCAGCCCTATTGTTTGGCAGCATATAGCTAAAAACACCACTTGGGACTGCAGAGGAAGGCCAAGATTTAAGTTTGATTTTAATTTTGGATTTCACTTCTGAAAGAGAGAGAATTTAATGCAAAGTTATTCTTCAATCAACAGTCCCCTTGGAATGGTCAAGCCATTTGCTGCACATGAACCATGAAACCCAGGAGGCAGCTGTGACTGTCCTCCCTCACTAAAGTACTTATCCATACTCTCCACGGCAAATGATTCCCAGCTCTCTGTTCTGAACAGAGCCTTTGTACTCTGAACTTTTAGTGCATTATCCAAATTGGTTAGGGGGTGTGATCCTTTTGTTTCTGTAGCTGCCCAGAAAGAAAAGAACTCAGATTTAAATGGTACAGCTTTGTCATGACAGCATACAACTGTACTCTTCATTTATCGAGACAATTATCGGGCACTCGGTACCTCTACAATGGTTTAAATATTACAGGTTTAGAACAGTTGGTGAGGAGTCAATGATTATGCAACATGATTTTTTCTCCTCTTCTTTCCTCCCTTCATCATTTCTCCACCTCACAATTATTTTTCATATTCTCATTTATTAGCATCTAGCATTTTCCAGCACTCTTGACCACTGTAGGTGCTTTGTATATGCTTCTTTCTAAAAAAGATCATATCGATCCAAGCCACATCAAAGATCATATGAGCAGTGAGAGGCACCACAGCAGGATAAGGCCACTCGATATTTAAGAACTTAGGACTCAGCATGCGAAATGCCACTAGAATTATGAAAAGTTGATATGCAGCTACAGGAAAGTTGTATATACCTTACAGGCCACATGCAGAAACTGCATTATCTGCCAAGAAAAAGCCTTAAATAGAAATCTAAACCAAAAATCTAAATGAGTATCCAAAAAAACGCTTCAGCTATTTAATATTTCACCAATATGAAGAAACAGTAATAGTGAAGACATGTAAGTTCTGAAATATGTTTTCTACCAAAATAGAGGGATTCAGTTCATATGTACAAAGAAAAAAAAAATATTTCAACCATGTACACAAAAGTTGCATCCATTTATCTAAAACTGCTTCCGCCCAGAACAGCTCTTCCCAAATCCAGACCTGAAGCAAACCTAAAGGAAGGAAGAAAACTAAGCGTCAGTTTTAGTCTCCCTAAGATCACTAAAGAAAAATCTTGGACCAGAACCTTTCACATCTAAAGTGCAATGATTTAATAACAATACAGGCAGATCTCTTCATACAAAAACAACACTAGAGCAGGAGACCTATTCATCACAAGAAAAACAGATAATTTTGAAATCTCAGTTTTTCTATCTCCTGTATAAATCTAAGAGAGAGAGAGAGAGAGAGAGAGAGTTCAGTTGGAAGGGATCCCTACACTCCTTCCGCTCCTTCCAAGACAGGGACAATCAAGAGCAAGTAATGGATTGCAAGTTCATACCTTAACATTTGCTACTCAGTACCTGCATTGTGAAGTCCCATTTTTCTAAAGAGATGATTGTAAAAAGTAATATTTATGTCATCAGTTATTATATGTGATTGTCTTTTAATTTTAAAGTTCTTGAAAAGATCTGCATGTCAAACCACCTTTATCAGTTCATAATAATAATAATAATCATTCATGACTCCATGTCATATCTGAGGTACACAAACCTGACTGCAAAACACTGTAATACTGTGCAATGTTCGAGATCATTCCATTGTTTTGCTCTGCTTTAATTTCACTGTTTATCAAAACTGAGTTCTTGGAGAGTCAAATTTAATGTATTTTAATTACATGATGTTCTGCTCTGTTGAGCTGTTACAGCAGAAAGTGCAAAAATAAGAAATCTTCCTGTAAGAATATATCTAGACTAGGCTTGTTTCTGTGCTTCAGAACCTGTTCAAAATGTAGGCTGCGTAAAATTGTGCATCTTTTTGCACAACATGATTCATAAACATAATTCATAAACATGTATAATAGCAATAATCCTGATGTTATGTTTACTTCCCTGCATACTCTAAGTAGTTAATAGTTAATATTGATTTGCTGTGAAATAAAAAATAAATGTTTTCTCATTTTCTTCCTACATTTTTGTGTGCGTCAAGTTCCTTGTATAATGTCATAACATTGAGACATCTTTAAAAATTGCCACATGCAAGTCTGAAGGGAGCTGGGGGTATTTATCCTGGAAAAAAGGAGAATCACGCTCTATAACTACCTGAAAGAGGCTGTAGTAAGTTTGGAGTCATTCTCTTCTCCCAAGTAAAAAGTGATAGGACCAGAGGAAATGCCCTCAAGTTGTGCCAGCAGAGGTTTAGATTGGATATCAGGAAAGATTCCTTCACAGGAAGGATTGTCAAGCACTGGAACAGGCTGCCCAGGGAAGTCATTCGGTCAGCAACCCTGGAGTTATTTAAAAGACGTGCAGATGTGGCGCTGAGGGACATGGTTTAGTGGTGGACTTGGCAGTATTACATTAATGGTTCAACTCAATGGTCTTAGAGGTCTTTTCCAAACAAAATAATTCTGTGATTTAGATAAATATAGATAATACAGACACTTGGAATATTTTCAGTAAAAGACTAACTATTCAAAAAGCTGATTTCCACAGGTACTGCCAGTTGCAGTTAGATTAGTAAGTGTTAATGAGAGAATTTTAATTTACGTTCAAGAACGGATCGGTAAATCAAGATCGCCTATATGCAAACCTACCATATTCAGATAAAGTTTTTAAAAAATGAGAAAAAATCAACCAGCTCTGATCTTGGTTTTGTCAAAAGCAAGGTTATCTTGCACTTTCTGAAACAGATTAGACAAGCATACACAGATTTCAGGACTGTCACCCATCATACCTTGAAGTATAGCTAGCACAGAAAACTATAATTTTTTTTATTATTATTATATAATTCTATTTCCATCAGTCCTGGAAACATCAGCTTAGACAAGCAGAGAGAAGGGATATCATGGCGAAGATTTAAGATATAGATGTATACTGACAGCAAATAAAAAGTCTCCATAGCTTACGGAGTCATTTTTTGGGGGGTTTTTGAATGGTTGAGCAAAACGATCTTAGCTCTGATAGAGACAAAGTATTTGACATGCCATGAAATTCATCACTGTTTCAGCAATACACACAAAGCAGCAGAATAATACAGAACTTTGCTATGACTCACAATCACTTCCATTTACAAACGGGTCATGAGTGCTGCTATGCTGACCTTCCAGTAACATTTACACAAAAAGCCTGCCTTGAATTTCTTTCTCCAGGTCCAAGAATTCTTGTCCTTGTCTCTCACTTCCCAGCAATGTTCCTTCAGCAGTAAAGTATGTTCCCCTAGTGAGCAGACATGCTGTACCATTTCTGATGTCTGGAAGTCAGAAGCCCCAAGAGAAACAAAAGGGAACAAGATGCTCAAGTATATGCATATCGAGGATGTCAGTATATAAAAATTAAGATTATTCCATAGAAGCTGAGCATCCTAAACACATTAGCCATAGGATCACACTCCTTTATCAGATCAAGCTGTTGTTTATGCCAACTTGTAAGTTTGAATTTTATACCCATCCCAAAAAATTGCTTCTCTTTGTTGCACTGTCCTGTGCTCTTGCTATGTATTTCACTGATATGAGCCATCTGCTACTTAGCCTAATTTCTCTAACTTCTGAGTTTAATAATTTAAAATATATATGACAGCAAAATAGAAGCAGAAAACATAAAGAGAGTCTAGTTTATATCAGATTAATATTCAGTCTTTCAGCCTATCTAAGTGACAAATGCTCCATTCCACTGCAGGCTGCTGGCCTTGGTGTTGATGGTTTTAAGTGTCCCAGACTTTTCTGTCTTAGATGGTACATCTCAGTGTTACCAAAACCACACAAGCTGCTGATGGCAGCAATTGAATCAAAGGCCAAATTCTTAGTTCTTTGGGCATCAAAGGAAACAGAAGCAGTGAACTTTGTGAGCTGCATTTATCAGCATTGTTAAATGCCAGTTGGGTAAATGTTCTCTGTCTCTTCTGCTATCCATCTCTATTCTTTGTTGGAAATAGAGTACCAAATACTTTTTTTATCCAAGACACTTATTCAGGAAGGGCACTGCTGCTCTTGATGTCAGTGTGACTTGCTCATGAATTCTTCATGGTCAAAAAAAAAAACAAAAAAAAACAAAAACCCAACAAAAAAAACCCACCACTGAATCGCAGTCCTTTTTTCTGATCAAGTTGATACTGTCTTTGATTGTAGTCTCCTGTGGATACTTACTTCTATAGAGTACAGCACTCTTTTCCTTCTACCAAAAATTGTATTGTGCAGTATTTAAAGAGAGTCTTTTCCTCAATATCAGGAGGAAAAGGTTTCATTTCGTCTTTGTAGGATTGCCATAAAAAAAGCCAAAAGTAAGAAAAAAACCCATGACTGTAGACATGAAAGATACAAAATAAATGAGACCTACTTCATCAGAGAGATTTCAGTGACCTTAGTGTACTTTTTACTATCATTTTACTCACAGCTACAATTCCAGAGAAGTCACCGTATTTTCCTTGGCAACTTTCTCACCCTTACTCAGCAAAGCTTAAAAACTTTGAATTGTTAATAAATAAATAACTGCTAAAGAAAATACAGTATCTCCTTTCTGTAAATTCTTTTATGAGGCACAGAACCATTTATCTATGTACTACAACTGGGACACTAACTAATAATAAGGACTGGTCTTCAGATTTGCTGTTTGAGTGTGCTGTTGTGGGTAAGCCAGTTAAGTATAACTCTTTTAATTATAAATTCATAAAATACTAAAACATATTATTAAACTAGATTTAAAATTTAATAGAAATTTTTATATTGGCATTTATAGGCTGTGCTGTTGCTGTTGTGTCTTTCAAATTAGGATATAAATTAAATTCTTGAAGCAACAAAAATTAGGTTGGATATCAGGAGGAACTTTTTCACAGTGAGAGTGATCCCCCACTGGAATGGGCTTCCCAGGGAGGTGGTGGAGTCACCGTCCTTGGATGTGTTTAAGGATAGGTTAGATGATGAACTTAGTGGCATGGTTTAGATGGTTTAAATGGTTTAGATGGTATAGATATTAGACTGATGTTGGATAGGTTGTTAACCTAGGTAAAGGTTGGACTTGATGATCTCCATGGTCTTTTCCAACCTTATTAATTCTGTGTAATTCTGTGTAACAATCATGAGGTTTTTACTTTTAATTTGTATTAGGCTTTTATATAGTAAGTCACTATATGGGAATGTATTTAAAGCGATTTATATACAAATGTGTTGGGTCATCTTTTCAAATCATACATTTGCAGTAACAAATAGCATTACTGTATTATCTTGCATACAAGATAGATCTTTCTAAAACAATCTACTTTTTACAGATAAGACTTCATAAACAGAATGCTGAGATAACACAGAATTCAGTGGGGTTTTCCCTCTTCTGATAAAAAGCGTTTTCCAACCTATTGACAAAGAATTCTTACTTAGTAACACAAAAACAAAAGTAGAGATGAACAACAAAACATTATTTATTCTGTATTAATTGAGAAACATAGGCAAGTCATTTCAGATGTTCCAGGTCCCTTCCATAAATTTATTTTCTTGAAAAAACTTCCTCTTCTTCAAACGCCCATAAAAACCATTCAGGTTATTTTCTCAGCATGCCCCATGCAGTTCTCCTCTCCTTCTCTGTCACCTGAGATAAATGACATTTTTCTATTGCCATCTCCCTTCAAATTTTTTATGTACTTCCCTTGTCTCCTACATCAAAGTCTCCTTGATAAGGCTCTGAAAAGGTTATCTGTCTGCTGTTTTTCCAACTGCCAGCTCCTTCCACATGGCCTTCCAGTCAAGTGTACAGCAGAGCTCCTCAGCTGGAACAGTAATTCTGGACCAGTAGGCACCTGCTCAGCCACCTCTACCACAGCCAAATCTCCTCCTTCCAGAGAGCAAAGAAGTAAATCCAAAATTTCAGAGTGCAAATTTAGAGGACACTTCATCCTTTCATTTTGTTCCTGATAAAATTTGTTATGGATCAAGTTTGCATTTGCAGTTGTTTTGAAAAGTTCCTTTCAAATCAGGTCTTACCATCTCAAGAAATGAGCATTTGCAATGATTATAAACTGAAGAATCTTTTGTTGTTGTTGTTCCTCAAGGATTTCATTTTCAATATTTTGAATTTTATATCAAAACTTGAAACAGTGTGGCTAAATAGTTCTAAATGCAGGTTACTGGACTCAGATGTAAGGCTAGATCCATCACAAGTTTGAATTCCATGGTGCATAAATACAGAAATATGTTATTGAATGAGCCATAAAGAAAAGGCAATTCTAGATAATCACACATTTTGAGTCTCTGAAGAGCTTTTGTAAAAGGGAGAAATATTGTCAAGAATCAAATATGTCCTTTTTTTCCTGCTTCTCTGAAAGATGTAGCATATAATTTTTATCAACCATGCAATAAACTGAAGAATGTAGGGCAATGGTGCTCTGTTGAAAAGAGCATTTGTACAAAAGTAATTCTGCTTCTATTGTAAAACTGTATGCAGCTTTGAACACATTGAAAGTTAGGAGGAGAAAGTGGAAAAAGGTAATACTTTCTTACATGATGGATGCTATGGCATATGCAGGAGTACACTGCAGACACAAAAACATTTTTTAAAAAAGCAATTGCACAGCAGCACAGAAAAACTTCTCGTAAGCAAAATGTTTCTTTGACAAGGAAATCTAGGGCAGATAATCCAGAGCAGTGTAAGTGTTGAATCATCTTGCTGAAATGCTTATCAACAGAGCATTCAAAGTAGGCAGCTTACATTCTTTTCCTGATTATTAGAAATGGGATTACAAACATCGCAGTGGGAAAAAAATGTTTGCATGTTCCACTTATGAAACTACAAATCAGATAAGAAATTCAGAAGGGTACAGATTCTTAAATCCCCAAAGTTCTGCCATTGCAGAGATAGAGTTTGCATTCAGGCCCTTTCAAAACAGATACTTTATAATATGCTTCTGTTTGCCAGCACTTCAAAGTAATGATAAAAGCTGTAATATTAGTAAAGAATTTGTCCATATGTTGAAATGGTTCTGGATCTAGAAGAGGATTTATATACAAGCTTATTTTTGTTCACAGATTGATATGTTTTGCTGAGTCTGGGCTACAATGGTCTGATGAATAAAACTCTGAAAGCTTATCCAATAGACTTTATTTAAGGGAACATAGCTGGACTAAAGACTGCTATAAAAATTAATGATATTTCAATTCTATAAACTGATAATAGTCTTTTGAGTGTTCTTTCCAATTCTTCAGAAACCTAAGGATAGGTGCCTGTATAGACAAAACATCTACCATTTTAATATAGTCAACTTTCCTTAGAAATCATACCCTTTGTATTTTAAAATGTACTATGTGTCTTCTATTTACTATTGAGTTCACAGCCAGGAATGAAAAGGACAACAGTCACAGTATTTAACACCCTTAAAAATAGTGGAGTTAATTTTATGAATAGAAAAATATCAATTAGTTCTACTGAATTTCACCTACAGCATATCTCATACAAATTCACAGTGTAAATCATCAGGAAATAATTCAAATAGATTTGCATACAAATAGGGCAAAGCATTAATTCACAATTTTTTTAAATGTAAATTAGAAATGCATTGCAATAATAGACAAAGTAGCTAATACTCCTAAACACAGATTTACCACTTGCTTTAGCCACTTGCTTTATTTGCCTGCCATGTTGAGATTAAATAGATCTTTATCTCAAGCAAATTCAAAAGATGGCCAGGAAAATTAATTTTCTGAAAAACAGGCCAATATAACTAAAGGCCTCAGCCACCCATTGTGTCAAGAAAGAAAAGAGGGGAAGGGTGGAAAAATGAAAGTCCAATTAGTTACTTAAGATGGGTTCAGAAAGCTGGTACCTAAAAATCCAAAGCAAGTTTTTGTAAGTGGTATGTCAATTGTACTGCATTCCTTGCTTCTGACTTCTCTGGTGGTGAAACAGCTCACAGAGCTCATCTCTGGGAGGGGGAAGGTGCTCTGTATTATCGAGTTCTACTGGCAAATTCCCAGATCCTAAACATTGTTGTTTGTGAGGAAGGTCAACAAAACCAAGGAAATTAATTCTGACTCTTTTTTAAAAAGAAAATGTGTCCTTTGAGCTTCAGCCACAGCCCTGCACTTACTCTTTTGTCCTTTGCTGGTTAATTCAGGTACCCCTCAGGTGGTCATGCAGGAATGGATTGATCTTGATTCTGTGCAGTTCTTCCTTTTTTTGAGCAGTCTCTTCTCTTCACAAAGGCACACACACACATGTGAACACACACAGCTGAGACTTGAAAGGCAGTAACAGGCATTTGGCAATTGCAAAATGCTCATTTTGAGCAAAGAGAGGATACATAAACCTCCGGGATGTCTTTCAGCTACTGCTGGTGTTCTCTGCTGGCAGAATGTTGGCTACATGAAAACCCTGTTCATGGCCAGCACTCACATGTACATTCTCCAACATCAAAAGCACCAGCAGCAAAGTATGAGACCCACTGGGACTGCAAAGACTGAGCAGATAACTGGGCTCATGTCCAGCAATTTCAAGGGTATTCAGGTCCATTACCACATATGCAACTAAGATTTCTAAGCAATGTTTTTTAAAATTAGATAATTACTGAAAATAAAAGTGATACCAATAATTTGGAAAGCACATTAAATCAACTTACCAGGAACAATTTTCTTTCCTAAAGAGAACAGATTTGATGCAATTTCAGTAAATTCCTCGTGCTCCTGACTGAAATTTGCCAGCACTATAATGGCACAATAAATGGGTTTGTTTTGGAGCCATTTTGAAATATTACAACATTAATAATCTTATATATAAAGATTTTAAGGCTCAGCTTTTCAGTACTGTGCTATAGGATCACTATTTGCATATCTACTTTGACAAGTCCAACTTAACATCCAGTCACCATTTCCCACTACCTTACTAGAGTCTGCCCTCTCTCCTCTTCTGACAATACTTGTAAACTCATCTGGTAAACTAGTCACCAAAATAATCCGTTATAAACAATGCCTGCACTTACATTGTTGAGGAGAGTGGGGGACAACAACATTAAGTTCTGTGAAACAAAACATTTCTAGAAGATGAGCAGGAAAAACACTGTGCCCAGAACACATAAGGTGTATCTTTTCCTAAGCCATCTAGAAAAACATGAGCAGCACCATGAGCTTGCTGAATGTGCAGTGAAGATGCCTATAGATTTTACTTTTCACTAACGTAGTGGAAGAGCATTGACTTGGTCAGAACAATTCTTGGCATTTTGGCTAAGGTCAAGCATAGTGTAATTGCAGCATCCCAGCTTGGGAAAGAACATCAGAGGGTTGGTAACTTCCTGATCTGTGTATTTCTACAGGAAGTAAAGAAATTTCTGTTGGTTACCTCAAAACTATCACCTCGAACACAAGAATTCTACTTAGCTATCAGTCTTTTCAGATTTCTCCAGGAATAAGTAAGGGACAGAATGAAATACAGTCCTGAACCAAAAAGAACGTGTCTCTGGTTTGTTTGGGGCTAAGTTGAAGCACCAAATATTTGTCAAATATGCTCAAAGATCTTATCCTACGTAAGGAAAATAAAGCACATCTCAGTGGTATTCTATCTGCTAATAAATCCTAGTAAAACCATAAACAGCTTTCAAACATTTAATCGACCACATACAAAATTGTCACCTCAACAATAAAATGTAAGTTCTTTTGGGGAGAAAAAAGCATTAAGCATACTGCAGTGCAATAGTTTGAAACATGTTCTGTAAAGACATGAAATAGCTGTACAAGAAAGCAGGACAAAGTGTCAGAATGCCTTAGTTTCAAGACCTCATTCAGTGCTGGAATAATGACAGAACTCACTGGGGCTGAACAACAAAGATTCAAGATACAGATTTAGTAATTCCTTTACACAGAAAAAGAACAGGGGGGAAAAAGATTTCTAGTTACAACATCTGAAGTTACAATTTAACAGAATATAACTTCATTACAAATCAGAGATTGTTCAACTATTCATTATTTCTAATATAAAATCATTAAGAAGTCATAAAAGTATACTTAATTTGTAGAACAACAGACATTGGTTATTTCCAAACAAATCCGTCTCACAAGAAGAAAATAATTAAAATCTAGTTGCACCTAGATTGTAACTGCTGGATTTTATGAAATGTGGAAACTGCCTCAAAAGAACTACTTTTATAGTCTTCTATATTCTGAACATTTCAAAAGAAATGAGGAGGAGAAAGCCTGTGGGTTAGGATGTTTGCCTGAAAGATGAATGTCTAACTCATCTTGACTGAGAAAGGAATGTACTGTTGAAGTCTTGAAAATTAATACAACTTTATTTTTCTTTGCCTTCCACATCCTGGCATCATAAAACTCTACCTCATCAGAGTGCAAATTTTCTCCTACTTGTGCAAATATAAGTTGTCCCATTCTCAAAAAGCTTTCCACAGTGTTTTTCAGCCTACTTACCATTATATTTTACTGAAATTTCTAATAACAAGAGGAAATTAAACTAGTTGTAGTATATTTATTTCTAGTTTATTTTACAGCAGGATAGTTGTTGATTTTTATGCAGTAATATTTACTAGGTATAGTCAATACGGTTTTCATTATTCTACCAACAACATGAATTCCAGGGAAAATTCAATGTTGGCCAAAAGTAATGCTACATGTGCTATTACAGCCAACAATATCCAGCTCTGTAAATTATCTTTTATTGCAGCTATTACTGGATTATAGAAATCTTATTATTAACACAGAATAATGTAATATTCTTCCAGAGAACGACAAACAGACAGAAAGCACAAAGCTAAATCAATACTTGTTTCTTATCTGTTTCATTCATCATATTCAATTCCCACTACACCAACTACAAAAGGCTAAAAAAAGAATTTTTTCTAGTAGTAGAAGAGTCTAAATAAATCAATATAAGAGTAAATAAAAAGTAAAAGAACTGGAGAATGGAAGACTAGTCATAATTTTAAAGTAGAAAAGGTGAAAAGATCCAAATATTTACAAACTATTTTTTAGCTAGCAGGATTTGTTTATCTAAGTCTGATTTTATTCCTTCAAATATTTGAGGTTGCTAAGATATAATTTCATATGCAGCACATTACCCTGGAGTTTTGTTGATCAATCCCTACATATTAAGGGAAATTGTTCTGGGAAAGTTTATTTCCTCATCCTGAGTTTGAACATAGACTACTCTAAATTTGGTGTGAAACTGAATAATTCAAGGTAATAATGTGAATACTGATATTGGAAATAATTTTATAGTTAAAGGATAGATCCTTTGACCATATGTGACTCTGGGCAGCACATTATAAAGAATTTAACACAGAATAAGGAATGTAGTAAAGAAAATCTGAGAGAAAAGAATCAGTAGTGAGCTGTTGAGGTGGTGTCTTCTGCATGTAACTGAGTGACAAAGTGACTTTACTTCTTCAGGCAATAAAATATCACAAGGAGTTAGAAGTGGAGAATCTTTGAAGACATATGTATATATATGCCAAACTTCACCTCAGTTCTTCAATTATATATGACAATTGTTTGTTTTAGTAACATCCTTTTCCTGCTCAGTGTAAAGGTGAGCGGTCCTTATTTGAAAACTTCCTAGTGAAAAAAAAACAACAGAAAAATGACAGATTTTTCTGCCAAGAAGAATGAGGTTGATTCAATTCCTAAGAAATTACTACAAGAGAATAACACTGTCTTGTAATTGAAATGAAGGATAATTGAATTCTTGGAAAGACTGAGTCTCTTAAATTGAAATAAACTCCTTGAAAGTACAGCCTCGCGTATGAATGTGAAATAAGACAGCTACACCTGTAGAAGTAAGTGCAGTTTAAGTTAGTACTGAACATGTTTTGCCAAATTTTATGCACAGAAAGTAGGTTCATAAAGGTCAACTTCAGCCAAGGGAAATCTAACTCTCTAGGCTCCCCCAAAGATAATTTGGAACATCCACAGTTAGCCTCCAGCTTTGAATTGCTGTCATACTAATGAGCTTGAGAGCCAGAGATCGAATGAGTGAGAAGCTTGAAAAATTCACACTGTGAACTTTTGAGAGCAGAGCAGCTCACAAAGAGCTGCAAAAGACTGACATAACTTAGGGCAATACTCTGCAAATGGATCTCTTTGCAGTGTGTGCAGATATCCAGACTAGATTTCATCTGGGTAACTTGAATGCCATTAACAAGCTTGCAGCAACACAGGCTTTAACATAGAGACAGGTACAACTGCAAAGCTTAACAACTAATCAGGGACTCTAATTAGATAAAGTGGTTAATCCCCACATCTGTCTACAGATGATTGACAAGAAAGGCTAAATTTGGTGAGTGATCAGAACAGGATCTTAAGCAAGGATCTCTGTATTCTTAATAATTTATAATACTACTCCTATAAAGATACACAGACATAAAAAAGCTCCAGAACTGTGTCCTTTACACAGAAAAAATGAAGTTGGAACACTGCCTTACTGCCGTAGGAACACAGCAAAATGACTCAGCTGCCTCTGTAAGCCTCACCAGCCAGTTAATACTGCTAGATAAGCTCTCAAGTCTGTCTAAAGTACTAAATTAAGTTAAATATAAATGATGTGCGCCTCTCTAGCCACACTGAAATGATGTCAAGGAAGTCTTTATCCCTCCTGGATTTGACTTGCGATTCATACATCAAAAATTGGAATTCATATTCCATTTTCTGAAGGACAGAGGAAGGGAGAGGAAAGTAATTTAAACTGTGGGAAAGACTTTGGTTCCCTGTTTTGCTATTTCTCCTTGTTTCTCATGGTGCCCCAAAAAGACAAAGAAGTATCTCCTCAATCAGCGTGTACTTTCTGCACTAAAAACAAGTGTTTGGAGGATCTATTGAAACAGTTTAGGCTTCCTTAGCTAATGAGGGTGAATTTGATCGTCATAAAGCAAGAGTGCTAAAGGGAAAAAGATAAACATTTAAAACAATACACAATATTACAGACAAACTTAAGGCAGAGGCCCACATCACATAGCAGAACACGTACTCTACTTATGTTAACATCTAATCAAAGATATTTCTCTCCTGCAGTCCATGAAGGCAAATGGTCATTTCTAAAGATATTGCACTTCACATATCTTTAAAAGGGATTGATTACTTCCTCACAAAGTTTTACTGACTAGAAGGAAGGCTAAGCTTAGTCTAGACTAGCCATTTTGATAGCTAGAGTAGATAAATCACATCAACAGAGTTTACTGTATAACATGGAAAATCGAAGACTGTTTGAAACCCCTGGTCTACAAAATATCTTCCCAGGGACTGCATAACTTTGCACAGTAGCTCGATCAATTGGCCAATTCAAACCCAACTTCACACTTGGGTAAACATTTGAAATTGCTCTTCATTTAAACATAAGTTCACTGTGACTTGTTCTTTGGCCTTGGGCACTGTGACTGGATATGCTAATACTCCAAGTGTGAGAAATTGCCTTCATTTCAATTTCCATTCTATATTGTCAAGAGAGGATAACAGCATAGACCCTTCTACGTTATTAGAAAACCAACACACACNACAAAAAAAAAAAAAAAAAAAAAAAGAGAGAGAGAAGAAGGTTGACAGTAATCTCAGTCTGCCAAATGGGATCAAATCCACAGCACTCTGGGATAACATTAATGGCCTTAAAAACATAAGGCTACCTAACAACTTCCAAAACTTAGAGAGAATGCAATAGTAGGTGCTGAATGAAGGCCACTGCAGCCAAAATATCTCACTGAAGGGTAAAGAAACTTATGCATGGAATTTATCATTAACAAGCACAGGAGCAATCAGTGAAGCTCTACTCAGATAATATACAGCATCAAATTTGGACAAGTTCTGATTTTCTTTCTGTTAGAATTTGTTCATTCCTAATTGAACCATTAATTTTTTCCTTCCTATCAGCAAAAACCATTTGTCATTAAGATGAAATTCCTGTCCAAAAAAGCTCAAAAGCCAACCTCCTCCTCCATAAAATACTTTTTTCTGACTTCTACAAAGGTAGCTTGAATGAAGGAGACAAAGTAATTGCAAACCTTTCAGAAAGTGATAATATAAGCCTTAAGAGCAATCTAGTTTATTCATACAAGACTTTCCTCTAATTATTCTCCAGCATGGCCTTGGATTATATCCAGATGAAAGCTGAATTAAATACATACATTATTGGCATCACCACATGACAAAGAGTGTGGAAAAGATATGTGGTTTCTGCCTTAAATCCCAAACTAATGCAAACCAATTAGAATCTTTTAATTACGGTTGAGCAAACCTGAACACACACAAGTAAGTGCCATGATTCAATTTGGTCCTCTTCTCACCCCACTGACATTCATTTAAATCTCAAAAAGATCTATTCTTCCACGGAGTCTCTTTTTTATACCCAAGTAAATTTAAAAACAAAAAACCAGACCCAAACCATATAATAACCTGGAAACCACCAAACCACACGGAAGTCCCTGACTATAAGACAAAGTAGTCATTAACATACCAAATGGTCTTTCTGACCACCTTTTGTTGATCTTTGAGGCCAAAAATAGATTTCATGATATAACTATCCAAGAACAAAATCTAAAAATGGATACACTGCAGCAAAAGTTACACTTAGTCTGGATACATATAGAAGGAAGATGTACTGGATCTGGTGACTGGTTTGTGTAGGAATTTTTTTGTTCTGTGACAAACATCGTGGTTTTAAGTTAATTCTTAGTTGATGTTTAAATAAGTAAATTAGATCACTGCAACTCTTATTCTTTCCATACCTATGCACAGTGTTCAGAAGATAATTTTATATTCTAGTTCCAACCCCTTGCCATGGTCACCTTCCCACTAAAAGATCTTTATAGTCCTTCCAACACAAACCAGTCTATCCTTCTATGATTTATAGTGGTACACTCCTCTGCAGAGCAACGTTAGATCCAGAAGAGAGCTTTTAATGAAACAGCAGCAAAATCAGAAACTTTTTGCTATACAAAGCAATATCTTGAAACTTCTGAGAATATTGACTTTTAGGATGGGTTCTGAAAAAGCAACTTTTCAACTAAGGGAAAATAAAAAGTCACTCTTAAATAAAATTATGAGGATATGCTCAATAACACATATAACACATTGCTACATGTAGCCACAGATGTCATAGATACTCAAAATATTATTGTATTTTGCTTCAATTTCAAAATTAAAAATGTCATAGGGACAGCTATAACTACTTCATAATACAGGGAAGTATGTGTTCATGTTTGACAATGATCAGAGTAATACAGGTGTCATCTCTCTAGAATAAGAGATCTGGAAGTTCTTAAATTTGTTATGATTGATTGTTAAAAGCTAAATTTAAAATAGTTACTAGTTACATTATATAAATAAGCAAAAAAAGTACTGGACTCAATTCTTACTCTTTGCACAAAAGATCACTTCATCTAACAGTAGTGCTGCATAAAATTAACTAAGACTATTTGGTGATGAGTATTACAGAAAATATTAAACTATTATAAAATAAAACCTGTGTTTTGGCTAAATTACTATATAGGTTGGTAAATTTCAGTTGTTTTGAAGCATAAAAGAAATGAACTCAGTCTCTTCAGTTAATCTAACTTTCAGGCCTCAGAGAGCCACTTTTAATAATCCAGAGACAGAATGAGATATATGATCCTAAGTATGGATACAAAAGGTCTTGTTTTAACAATCAGAAACACTAAAAAGCAGTCAAAAGTATCTCATCTTTAACATTAAGTGATGTAAGCTAGATGCCTGGTACCAAAAGGCCATAAAGCATCCCCAAACCCTGCAAGGAACAGTGACAAGAACAGCACGTCAAGACACCCACGTACTACTGTCAGTCACGAGTGTCTGCACTACAAAGAAACATTTACACCTACATTTCCTTGCTAAACTGTCAAAGATTACCCCATGAATATTTTATTTAAAATATTTTATTAGAAAGGCGTCAATTAATGAAGTCAAAATTTAAGCTCAGGGCCAGGTAGAAAGGTTCTTTTAACATCATCAGTGTGGAGACCAGCAGTTGACAGACAATCATGTTTTCTTCCTGCTGGAAGAAATCAAGGACAATTGTACTATCATGAGTTGCTTTATCTTCTGATAGAATGCCTGCATTATGCCAACTACCAGCTACTGATCTGATGCCTGACAGAACCCAACCTCTGCACAACCACCAGCAGAAATGAAAGCCTGATTTTACAAGGTTTTTAATTTGTAGCTATACTGTTGACTGGAAGCACTTCTTTAAGGCAGCCAGCTGCATAGAACAGTTGCAGAACACAGATTTTATTAGAAAGCAATATATTAAAAAATATGAGCAGTGACAAAAATTTTGCAGGCTATGATTGCAATGTATCACATCTAGTCTCAAAATAAACCTCAGAAGAATATCAGCTATATTCAGCTAAAAAGAAACCAGATGCTTGCAGTGTTCCAGCACACCACTCATTCATACAAACAGAGCTGATACAAAAGGTAAACTCACTTTACCACTGTCAATTAACTACGAATTACAGTTCAGATGAACATTAACTTGTCAAATATTTTAGCAATTTAAACAGTTGCTGTGGTCAGAGTGCTCAAACACAGCAAAAAAACCAATAAATTATTATTCTGATTTTTCCATCTACAAGAACACTCTAACAAATCCTTCCCCTCTTGTATTTCCCCATCTTACCTCCCATTAAATTTGATAAGGTTTCTCTTTGGAATTGTGATTTACATTGTTTGGTGTTAAGAAGAGCTTGCATCATTTTTTGCTTGGAGCAATCAAGCAGAAATAAGACTCAAGTTATGGACCCATGGATCAGTAATGCAGCTGCATAGTCCCTTTATATCTGCTAAGAGATTACCTAAATCAAGTAATAAAAATCTCATTTAATCCTGAAAAAAAATAAAATTGCTATGTATTTCATCATTTGTTACCTAAATATTTGTTATCATAACTGTGAAATGTGATAAATTGCAACAAAAAAAGATTATGTAACTTTAAATGCCTGTGAACTTTATAAAGGTATTGTACTTCAATCCAAATAAGAATTAAGTAGTCAGCAAAGCACTGCTTGTGCATTTCCATACAGTCTCTTGCAGCTACTGGGTGCTTATTTATTAGAGACAAAGACATTATCACAAAATTACTCTCTATTAGAATATACCACAATATATCTTAATTGAAAATATAACTTATATTTTGCGTGCCCCTTTTTACATAGGCCATAAACTCTGCCCGAAATGCACTTTGGATTTCAACAAAACAAGGATAAAAAAGCTGCCACTAATAGTGGCACAATAGAAATAATACAGGGTTGGGAACTAAAAAATGTATGGAAATCATTGTGGAAATGGAGTTGACACAGTAAACTGTATGCTTATTTTTGACTGTTACAATATGGTAATAAAATACAGTACATGATGGCACGACAAGAGGTATCAACTTCTAACTCATGAATAAAACAAGATACAAGGCTAAGTGGCAATATATATATATTCTTTTCAAACCTTAAATAAATTCTTGTATCACATTTTTTTTATTTCATACATAGATATAGACATAAACACAAGCTGTAGTAGTTTTATTTGCAGAGGAAACATACACAATGAAAATATCTTGCCACTGTATCCTGCTATTTCATATTTTTGTTGATGTTGACGATTATTCATATTATAATCTGCAGAAAATCCAGAAAGACAGAAAAGGGTACTGAGGGAGCTGGTGAAAGAGCTCAACAAGCCACTTTACATCATTTACCAGCAGTCTTGGCTAAGAGGAAGGTCCCAGGTCACCTCATGACAATCCTTATAGAAATTCAGGCAGACTTCTACAGTTCAATTACTGCACATCTCTGAGCAGATTTTGTTTTCCCTAGATAGTCATTTACTTTACTAACTGGAACTTACAGTGGGTCGAGGGACGCAGATGCCATAGAAGAGGCTACTGCAGCTTTTTTTCATGGAATAACATTTCTGACTTATTTATGGCATCCAAGACCACATCTGGAGCACTCAGACCAGTTCTGATCTCCCCAGCACCAGAGAAACCAGAGGGAGTCTGGCACAAGGTCATCACACAGGGACCTGCAGCATAGGACGTACAAATATAGACCAAGAGTGCTGTGTTTCTCTACTGTTCAGGAAATAACTATTAAGGAAGCAATTTTTAACTATGTAAAGGCAGATTGCAGAGTAGATGAAGATTTATTTTAGAGGTGCAAAATTGATACATATGGAGAGAATAGACACAAGTTAAACCAGAAATATTCTGACCAGATTAGTAAAAAACTTTTAATGATGGAACAGGTCTCCCAGAGATGTCATGCAATCTCCATCCCTTACAGATACTAAAAAAGTACCTCTGCAGGACCATAAGCAACATAAGCTAAATTGTGAGTTAGAGTGAACTTCAATATTGGCTCTGTTTTAAGCAAGAGGTGAGACGAGCCACATTCAGTCCAGTTACTCTTTAATCATATTCTGTTTGAACGATTAGATTTGCTACAAATCTTACAATCATTTATTGAATTTCATGCACACATTGATCTTATTTGCAGAGCTTTATATTATGGAAAAACACATACTTGCAGGAAAAAAAAAAAATCTAACAGAGGCAATCCCCAAACCCCACCCCCTTGTCAGAGAAGGTTTGTGGGAGTCTGTTTTTCTTCTTTAAGCAACGTAAAAACCAAGAATAACACTGTGATCATTACATGGTTGAGAAATCTAGTGAAGTAGCACTGCAAATGTTTGTTTGTATCTTATTGTTTGTTTTCTTTTGTTTTAAACTGTCACAATGTTTCTCAGACATTTGTAAAAGGAAGCCCAGCAGTTAACTATTGATCCTTCCCAGACTGTTTCTTGACAGGCTTAAGGAATTTCTCTGCAAACACCCTCAATACCAGGATTACTGACAGGCATTGGCTTGAAGCTGTCAAGATTTTATCCCTGCCTAGAAATACTCTTCTTATCAAAGGTACTACGTTAAAAATTAAAACTTCCTGGTCTCACTCAGATGACATCTCTGACATCTAACAAAACAATCCCTATTTTGTCAACAAGTTCCTGATAAATTCTATTCTTGATCCCAGGAAAGTCATTTATGGCTAGGTAACAGACACAGCACCTTTCATGGTAGAGCCCTGGCTAGAATGTCAATCCAAGTTTTTACTCTACTGGCATTCAGTGATCCCCTCTGACTTTGAAAATGTAAGGAAGTTCAGAACAAGGTGGTTCATATTTTCTCATATACAAGTCTAACAAGACTACTCCACCTTCTAGGCAGAACAAAGTTTCTCATTAACAGTGTACCATCTATATGAACACAAAAGTTATCTTTTTGGTTAAAGACAGACAAAAAAAGCAGTAAAACAACACAATTTCCAGAACTGCCTCCTGCAACCAAGGAGTACAGTGAGAAGATATAGACTATGAAATACATTCATCAATTACTTCAGACATGTAATTCCCTGTCTAGAGAAGCCAGAGTCAGCAAGAGAAGCGATTTAGATCCAAGAAAGAAGAAAGCACTCTGATTAGGAGTTAGATATGAATGAGAATGATCCAGTTTGTCTTATACTCCCCTTACAGGGAAAGCAAGTAGGGGTAACACTCAGGTAATTCCCACTAATTAAGTCATGTCATGAGAGTTTAATGGTGTGACTGCTCATCAGGAACTCATTCTGATATGGCAGCTACCAACAAATTATGAGTTGCCAAACATAATCAAAAGAATAAATTACAAGAGGTATCAGGAGAGTCAAGCTGGATAAGGAAATGTATGTTCACTGCACAGCCACAGCTGAGAGATTCACAGGAAGGTGAAGAAGGTTCTAATTAATAAAAGCTGTGGAAATATCAAACAAATTTTTTGCCCCAACAAGATTATGAATTTCAAATAAAAACAAATATTCAAACCAATCATCCTGAGTGAATTTTCAAGTTTTTTAAATAGTCATATATTCTTTTCATATATTGTTCACTACTCCAGTATCTGGAGTATTTGGAAAAAAAAAAAAAAATCCAGGAATTTTCTCTTGCAGTTTTCCTGAAATACTACCAGCATCTTAAGATACATGTAAGATGTTTTACCCTCCAGTCAGATACTCTCCATTGAGAACATTTTCATTTCAGTTGTGTCTCATAGAATCAGCTACAAACTTGATCATTTTAAGCGCCCAGCGTAGAAAAACCAAAGAGAATTAAGTTCAAACCTCAGGAATTAATTTTCTTTACTCAGTAAATAGATTTTAGGTTGCTTGCCACAATAGCACTAACTCAGGGTGCAATTATTCAATTTGTGTAAGCATTGATATTCACAAATGTTAACTGATTGATCAAAGAGTCGTCTGTATAAGCCAGCAGGGGATACCCAGGTAGGAATCTGTCAACCCCTCTCCCTGTAACTGATTCTCTGTGAGACACATCCTATTATTCTATCAGTGAGAATCTCTCAATACCCTAGTGGTTAGAGTCCTTACCAGAGAGACATCAGTTCCAGGTTCTAGTCATGTATTTGTAGAAATGCTTAAATATTTTGAAAGAAACTAAGGTATTGCCTCTCTTAAGAACCTGCAACCAATAAACTAAAGGCACACTTTCTAACTCAATGGCAACAATTACTTAAATATCCCAAGAAAGAGAAAAAATTCAAAACAAAGAATTTAGAGACTCTCACTACAGCATGCTTCTAGCTAAGTGGTTAGGGCATTTTCTTCCACATTCATCTCTACCCTTACCCACGGTTCTATAATCAAAGAATTCTTTAATCCAAATAAAATGGAATGGTATCTCTTCTCTCATATTTTACCAGGTATCAGATATGTTCAGTGGCTCTCTACCAACTGATCTCTGAGCTAGCTAATGCACAGACTGCACCTATGCTGACAAAAAGGCTGTATTTAGCTACGAAATCCATTTGAAATTTAGAAGATGAGCTGGGTATTTGGCTGATAGATACAATCAAAATGTTGGTACTTCTATGCATATCCAATACTGGCCTCATGCTACTTTTTGTTAATAGGTGACAACTAAGCACAGACTTCTGGAGATTTACATTTTGAGTTTACAAGGCTAAAGTATTGATTTTGCTCTACATCTCTTCTGGGTCTGACTCCAAGCCAGAAGAGTACTAAGGACAGAAAACCAGAGCACGTGACAAGATTTGGGACACCGGCAGATGGCAGAAAGACTAGGGAAGACCTGGTTTTAGGCAGTGTTCCTAATTCATCAGCTCACTAATCATCATTCCTTGGACATGAAACAAGTCCAGCAAGATCACGCATAGCAAGGTACATGACCAGACAAGAGGCATTAATAACTACACGACTCAGGCAGGGGCAGTCCCAAACACAAGGAAAAGAGGTTCCAGATTTCTCCCAGGTCTCTGAAAAGTGGCCAAGCTGTGCACACTGTGAAAAGATTAAGATATTCCTATCCTTTTCTAGATACTACCACAGTTCTTTCTTATTCCTGATCTAATAACTCATCAGACTTAGCAGGCAGTCAATCAGACTAACAGCAAAAATGAAACACAAAAAAGCTGAAAGCATTTACCAAATCTCTGAATTTCCAACAGTACTCATTTTAATTCATAGTTATTTGATCATTATTGACTGTGGAATACGCCAGTGAGCCAGAAGATTCCTTATTATCAGCTGTGATACTTTTAACACCTACCCATTCAAGTGACCCCCTTACAGCAGTATGTAATCCTTTTGTTCCCATAGACCATTTCTTCTCAATGTTTTAATACACAGGCTCTCTCCAACTCACAGTAGAAGCAAAATTGCCGTCACAGTTCAATGTCACCGATGTTCTCTGGTCATTGGTATTGCTAATGAAATATAGGAAAGAAAGAGTACGAAAAGTGGAAGGGTTAGGAAGAAAAATAACTTGTATACATATTACTCTTACTTCTCATTATTTTCTGGTAATACTTACAGAAGTGCAGTGTTTTGGAATAACAGAACAGTATCCAGGGAAGAAGTTCCAGGAAAATCTGAAAAAAGTTCTGAGATATTTTTCTTCTTTTTTGCCTTCTATTACATTCTCTCAACAAAAACTCAGAATAAAAAAACTGCAGACTCTGTTCAATGTTCACAAAAAAACTTATGAGCTAGCAGCATAGACTTCTTTATGGTTAATAAAACAACAGAAACTTCAAAATACAATTCAAAGTATTATGAAGTGCAACAGGCCAAAGAAGTTGAGAGTCAAAATGTGCATCCACTGAAAATAAAGTCCAGACAACTATCTGAGATACAGCTGCAATTACAGCTACATTTATCTAAAGTCAGGCATGGTGAATGTCATGATTATTGTTCCTGCCATACACTCACCTGAGAGAAAGCTAAATGACAGCTCAAGTATTAATTTATTAATTTTGATGATTATTTTTGTTCTCCAGTTATTAGCCTACATTTTTTAGAGAGAAAGTTTAGTTACAAAAGGATGTTGAATGAAGAAATGAAATAGTTACTTCAAAAGCAATTGAATTAGGATTTAAGTCAGATTATGCAATAGATTTTATGTTAAAACTCCATTATCATCTTTACAATTCCACAAGAGTAAATGAGGCTCATTATTACAATCACATCCTGCACTTTGTAATGTGCAACTTCACTTCTGTGACATATATAAATAATCAGTGGAGATATATCAGCATTACAAAATTTGCCATCATAAAAAGTACTATAAAATATCAATGATTTAATTTACAAGAGGGAAATTAATTCAAATTGTATAGGTTGTTTCAACCAAGAAGGTGAACTGCCTGAAAATTATTAATTCAAAACAGGATCTTGTTTTTTAAATTGAGTTACTACTTTCCATGTTCAAACTAAAAACCAGAGGCCTGAAACAATTTCCTCACACCCCTCTAATTCTTTTTTTTTTTTCCTAGTATAGAGATAAAATCTCTTCTTTAGTAAAGATGAGTAAAGCCTGTGAATTTCCTGTGTATAAACCCCATGGTCACAGACTCACCTCACCAGGGATTGTTGATATCCTATTACTGTGGTCTTTTGAACAGAGAAAAAGATAATAATTTCAGGAAACCATCTGTTTGCCAATGATAAACCTTGTTTTCTCTGCAAAGCTGGAATTGGAAACTCAATTCTGGTAAATTATTTTATAAATACTGTAGTAATAAGTGATGGGAGGGTTGTGATATCTTCAGGTTTAATTATATATCACTACTGTCTAACATCTTGGTTTTTCTGCTGTTAAGCAAAAGGAAGTGGGAAATTAAATATTTTCCAAGTATGAATATCTCCCAAAACTTCCAAAAGTATAATTGCTAATACATCTGTGTATCATAGAGTACCATAATCAGAATATAAACCAGTTACTCTTCTAAAATTGTGGGTGCAGTTTTTACTGCACTTAAAAATAGTACATTTAATAGTACATTTTTCTCCTGCACTCAAAGGAGAAATTCAAAGTACAATCATGGATGGGGGAAAACTCAACCAAAAATCATGCAGCATTATTCTAAGTCAAATCAAACAACTTTTGACTTGCTGTGAAGATACCATTTCCAAATTGAACATGTAATTTTATGCATTTATCTATTACTCACATTTTTCTGTAGATAAACCTGAATCATTTCATTTACTAGGAAAATAAAGCTCCTAGAAAAAAAGATAATCACATAAGAATGCCTTGAAATAATAACTGAACACCAAGGGCACCTTAGATAGAAAAGGTGGAATGGAATTACCTAAATTAAAATATTAGCATGGGACAGAGATTTTCTGTCGTAGTTGGAGATAAACTTCATTCAATTCAGAATATCTAAATTATCTTTGGTTTACTATTTAAACTGAAGTAAAATATTATTCTTCATTACCCTTTTGTTATTTGGCATTCCCAGATAGATGATGGGAGAAGAAATCTTAATTTTATTTACGTATCTTACAGACTTTGTCAATACCATAGTCATCTTTCTTATTTCATTATAATCACCAAGTAGTCAACTTTTCCCATGGAAAATGTAATGTTTGATGGAACAGAATCAGTGTAAATACAGTTAGCAAATAAAAATGTTAATATGTCGTTACATGAAGGTATTTGAAAAAAAATGAAAATACAAAAATGTAATAAATATTGCAAACACTCTTAGAAAGGAATTTGTTCTGCAAACGTGCAAGCAGCTGAGGTTTGGGGCCCAGTAGGGATGATGTGTCAAAAGTGTTCCCAACTATGCTGAGGAAAGAGATGTATCACACAAAACAATTTGACCCTCTCTATATCTACACCACCACCTCCCTAGCCAGAATCTTCCAGCACAGACTGCACTTATTGAAAAGAATACCAATAATATGTCAGCTAACCAGACCAGCCTCCCAGCAGGGGGTAAGTCAGAGCTCAGGAGGGATCCTGAACATCTTGAAAAAATGTAAGAGTAGTTCCTGCCACTTGCCAGCTTTTTAGCACAGGAGAAGGAAATCTCACTCAGTGAGGGCTGGCAAACCCCCAGAGTTAACACCTGTCAACAAAACACAAGGCTGCAACTCATAATCCCCAATTGCCTGCATCTGTGTCATGGCCAAGAGTATCTTGAAGAGAAAAACACAATTGAAATATATGCTTCTGTGTCCTTGGTTGAACTCAATGCTCTTAGAAGTTTTTTTCCAACCTAAACAATTCTATGATTCTTGTTTAAAAGTGAAGTGAGAAACTTTTGGGTCCTGAGTCCTTGCAGTGTAAGCCAAATGTTCAGGTAAATGATTGCAAGTCATAAACAACTATTCTTGAGGGGATTTCTCTAAGAAAAGAAAAACTCTTTTCCCCATATTTAAGCTCCTGCTAACTTTAAATTTCTGATCTTGAGCTAATAGGGGCTTGTTTTCATTTGGGGTTTTTGTTGTTTGGCGGGTCGGGTTGGTTTTTCTTATCTTAAAAGGAACCTCAGAAATGTACAATAGAACTTCCCATTTTCTTAATACCTCTCTCTGCAAAACAACAAACTTTCACATACACTCCTGGATGCAGTAGTGCAACTGAAACCAACCGAATGTGCTGGGAAGACTCAAATAATTGTAACAGAAAAGCTGCTGCAAAGTTCAACCCGTAAATTAGTCTGCTCTTAGGAAAGGGGCGCCCTTTATTGCTCCTTGCTGTTCTGAATGAGATTCATTCAGCTAGAAATCTGAAGGAAGGAGAAGCATTTCCGAGATCAGGACAGAGCAGAGAATGCTCAAATGCCTTTCCATTCCTTGAGTTTCTGGGAACAAGAAGCTGTAGAAGGTATAAACTAAAGTAGTTTCACTACACTTGGGAAAACAGAAACCTTTACAAGGTGTACCTTTCCAAAGCTCCTGTGATGTGGCCAAATAAGAAATACCAAAAGAAGAAACCAACATTACCAGAACACACACTGATGCCCACAGAGCTTCACGGCTCCTGTTATGTTTTCTTCAGACAAGTTCCACACACAACTGCATGATCAAGGTACTCTGCCAATCTCCTACCTAATTTGATTTCACAGAAGCAGGCAGCATGCCCTGCTTTAAAAAGAATCATCCCGTGAGGACTGAACATTGATATTGAAAGCTTAAATTAATGCACAAACCAAACAGGCACTGGGAAGAAAATTAAGTGTAACTATACACTAAGTTTTTCTGACAAATCCCAAACACTGCCACTCCCCAGGCTACATGAGTGCCAATTTTTCATGTTTCACGGGTCTTGGGAAAAATAAGACAGCATCAGGTAAGTTTTTCCAGAGGAATCAAAGTCTGGACTCTCACCAAAGGGACTCTTATGCAAAGAGTAATCCATGCTATCTTTAGGTTACCTAAACTCCTTTAACACAGCATAAATATTCAAAAAAATTGCACAGTTGTTGCCACAGCAACAAAGTGTGTGGTGGTGCATGAACCTACTCCAGGGCTGTAAGAAGCATCTGCACTACAATGGGTGTCATTACTTGCTATTTTTCATCCCATTCACCTAATCAAGCAGTAACAGCTCACAAAACTCTGTGTCTTCCAATGGCATCAGCAGATCCAGCAGACAGAAACCTCTTCTGCACATACTTACCACACATGCATTGCAGCTCCATGGTCATCCTAAACCCTCCAAAGTTAGATTCCACCCTTCAGTCCAGCTGACTCTGATAATTCAACATCAAATTCTAGCCCTACTGCGATCACAATATAGCCTCTCTTACTCTACTGGTTTCAAGCCTTTCTCTGAGCAGGTGCTACTTGTTCAACAGACCCTCTAAAAGCTGCATTTTATAAATCAATCTATTTAAGAATGTTTATGTTTGCATAGTTGAGTGAAGTGGTTGCAAAGTCAGTCCCACAAAGTAAATTTCAAGCATTAGATATGCAATTTCAGCTTCCTATAAGGACATTCTTTGTTCAGTAGATTCAAAATAGCAAAAATGTACTTGGCCTTTACTCTGTCCAAGCAATGCACTAGACATCCAATACTCAGGGTTCACAGTAAGTGACAGTTTTCTAACCTTGCAAAAACGACATGGGCAAAAGATATTAAAAGCATCAGATGAGATATGGCCTGGGTATCATTCAATAAGAAACCAATTTTCAGAATTATTTGGAATATATAACCTACAAAGTGTTTGATCTAGCTGCATTTCCTCTTTAAGAACACAGGTGAACTTGTGTGCAAGGACACAACTCTGCACCGGACATTCAGGGAACAGTTTATGAGGAAGTGGAGTTCCCTAAATTGCCAAGACATGTTTTTCTGTAATTGTATTCTGAAAGGAGATCAACTTTTGAGTCTCTATGAGAATGCACTTTCTCTGACATGCAGGTCCTGTTTCTAAGCAACATGCAGTTGGAATAAAATGTAGGAATAAAGCAGTCAGTTAAATATTACCATCAAGACTCACCTGCTGTGCCATGAGAAGCAGCAGCTGTATGTCAAAGAGAAGACACTGACTTAATTCAGCAAAGCACAAGCTTTCAAGGATACTGCAGTTAAGAAGCTGCAGTTCAGGGCTCACTCAAGGAGACCACAGGATTAACAGGCTCTCCAGTATAAAGGGTCAGAGTGTCCACAAAAGGAGACTTACCAAGACCTCTACTCCAGCATAAAGGCTCTCACTCTGTCCTCCAGCCTCCATCCTGATAAAGATATTTTATCCCTCAAAGCAAAGCAATCTATTTTCTGTCTTGTCTGCAAGATATTCTTTCTGTTGGTTTCCTTGTAAAGTGAGATAAAGTGTCTTCCATAACCTAAAACCACTGTTATTATGAAATATATAATCCTTTTGCTTAATGGTTCAAACATTGCAGTTTAAGAAGTCATAAATTAAGAGAACTTCAATGAGCAACCTGTGGTCCACAAACAACCTACAAAGCAACATCAAGAGCCTCAATTGTCTTGATTTCTCCTCCTACATGTGACCCAAAGCTATTTACAGATGTTCAGCTGCAGACCTGTTTCAAGAGGAACAAATAAACCTCAAGGCTGTTTTCAAGCTAAGCCATG
This sequence comes from Serilophus lunatus, assembly GCA_013399895.1. Taxonomy (NCBI): domain Eukaryota; kingdom Metazoa; phylum Chordata; class Aves; order Passeriformes; family Eurylaimidae; genus Serilophus; species Serilophus lunatus. The sequence continues at coordinate 720,114 of VXBA01004426.1, read as the reverse complement.
ACACAACACAGGGAGACAAATTCAAGAAGAAAAGCAAATTCTAGGTTCAGAGGTCTAGAGCGGCCAGACCTAACAAACAAACAAACAAACAAGCTTACTGGCTTTCTTTAGGCCACATGTTACAGGCACGTCATTAGCAGAGGTAACACCACTGACATTAGCAATGCTCTTCAGCCACAGGAGGTGGCTGCTCAAGGTGACAGCCTTCAGTTGCAGGAATCCCTTCCAGATGCATGCTGACTTGCTGTTTCTTTGTCTGTTAAACTCAGATTACAGTATGAGTGAAGTCCATGACTCCATCAGTGACACAACCCAACGGAAGGCGGCAGGCTCAGGGACATGGAATTTAGGCTGGTTGATCCCGGCTCAGTGTTGTTCTGTTTAGGTTTTTTTCAAACCTGGTTACAAATACATTAAAGAAATAAAAATAACTGCAATGATCTTGTCCAAATATTGCTCTGGCCAGTCTCATTAAAATGAGCTTTTTGTATTTGCATTCTGCAAATGCAAAAGTTGTACAAAGAACTTTTTCAGATATAACACAAAGCAAGAACATCGTGTACATATAACAATATCGTGCACTTCTTGAAATTACTATTTACATGAATTTTATACAACTGAAATGAAATATCCTGCACATATCTAAACCCGTGGTGTATCAGTGTTGATCTGTCCAGATTTCTTGAAGACTTACAAAAAGACAACATTAAGTGATTTTCAAAGGAGAAATCTAGATTGCTGCAGTAATTACTTCTATTCTAGCTAGGGAAACTGAAGAGGTTGGAAAAGTCAGAGACTTTCTGAGTCATATTTGATTTCTCACCCCATCCCCTACATTTTAGTTCAAGAATATGGGCTTTACTGACTAGTAATTAAAAAATGAAGAAATAGACGCCTTGAGATCTTAAAGTGCTGATACTGATTTGCAGTAAGTACTGCTAAACTCTAGCAACTATGCCATACTTATTTTTTGAGATTTTTAACACCTTCCATTACAATTTTTCCAACTTTTTTAGAGGGACAGATTAAACATGACATTTAGTGAGCAGAAAAGCCTCAAGATTAATTTAAAAACCTGTTAGAAACTCCATTTTAAAGGGTTTTCATACAGAGTGATGCCACTGAAGTCACTAATGAAACCATTATCATGCAACTCAATAAATCCTTAATAAGCTCACAAACTAAATAGTGTAGGTGGTTCCATCCCTCTTCCTGCCTTTAGTGAAGGGAAACATCAAAACAGAAAAAAAGCTAAAGAGAACAGGAAAGGATGAAAGTTATGGAACAGCTCCCACACAAAAAGAAACTAAATAAGACAGACTCAGGTCTGGAAAATAGTACAGCCATGATTCTTTAAGCTCCTAGATAATTATCTAATACAATGAAAAAATATACTGACATATACTGGGCAATGAGGTGTAGTTACTGACAGAGAAGCCCCTTTAAACTTTCAGAATATGTTGTAGTCTGGTTATATTTGGTAACAGAAAATGAGATAGGCCTTGGGTCAAATCTAAATTTAAGACTAGCAGATTTGTTTCTAATTTTTTTAGGTCATTTCTGTAATAACACAGATTTAAGAAGTAAATACCTTTATGTTGCTAAGAACTGTACAATAAACTAAGTAAGAAGGAAGTTTTATTTTACTACAGTTAACATAGTTAAATGTATTTAGATCTTTTTCCTGGCAGAAGAGCAAATTATCCATCAAAGTACAGTAGCAGCTGGCCACTGCACATGCCAATATCTAATTTCTCTAAGGGAAAAAATGTTGCATCTAACAAAAACGTGTCTTTCTGTATTTTCTTACAAACTATTCCAAATTTTTTTTACAAAATAAATAGGAATAGCAGTGCAAGGGAATAACAGAGATGAACAAAACAGATGTTATGAGTCAGAGCCCCAGTTTGAATAAATCAACACATTGAATAAAGCCAAGAAATAATTTGTACCATTTAATAATCATGTCTCCATATCAAAGGTATTTCTCCATGATGCTCCTGAATGCCAAAACAAGTATAGAGAGCTAAACAAAGGGATATCCGAGCAGGTACCAACCAAAGACTTCAAGGCAGCTCAGTCCCTGCCTGGTACAGCTCAGCAGCAGCCTGGGCTCATTAGCCCTCCCCATGGTGCTGATTCCGAGCTATTCCAAACTCCTTTGAAAGGACGTGCTTCCAGCAAACCAAGGCAGCGCTGCTCCTGCAGGCAGACCCGGGATTTCTGAGACAATGTTCTATCTTAATGAAAAGGCTTGAGCGTCGGGGTGGTTTGACCCTTACGAGACACTTTTCAGTTATATATAATTAACATCTTTTGAAGTTTTGAGTGCTATCAGACCTCCTATGGGCTCCCTTCTGCTTTGTGTGCAATGGAAGGGACAGAAAAGAAAGGACCAAACTACTTTGTTTGCTTTTGGACCTGGAAGATCTTTCTCTAGTTCTGTCTTAGTCATCTGTGAAAACCCTCATGATTCACTTGTGAGTAATAGTCACATTGGTAAGTTTCTACTGTAAAATGCTGCAGTTTTCTTTTTGAAAATCAAATCCAGAAAATGCAATGTATAATGTGAAATACGATGTCATTGGTTCTCACTCGAATCGTCTACAGATATTCTGGATTGCCAGTGTCATAAATGTTTGTGTGTTATACAAACAAACTAGAAGGAAAGAATACAGCACATACTTTTCATCAACTGTACCATTTTTCTCTGACAGTGTATTTATTTTAACTGTCAAATTATGATATTTATCTAAACATATCTCCTTCTATCTCCATATGCTAAGACAAATTTTCACATTCTCACTCGGATGTCATGATTGCTTCAGCATTTTACACTATTTCTCAAGTGCAGAGCAATGTTTGGAGTAATGCACTCTTTTACTAATAAAAGAACAAGAAACAAAGTATCTCTCATTAACATTAATTTCCACATCAACTATTCTGTGACTTTATGACTGTGGCAGGAAATGGTCTCTTCACCTATAATTAAATGCTATAAATATATCTACACCTGTCATAAATGTAAAGGACAAGATTTAAAGAGTGTAAGGGGGCAAAGTACCACCTAATTAAATGGGCACTCTAAGAACTAGTTGCAAAATTTGACAGAATATGGAAGCTTCTGTCTTTTCTAAAAATATTTAGAAATTGTTTATAACTGTTTGGTTTTTTTCATTTGCTATAAATGCAAAGTGGATGCCTAACCACACTCTTCAATACTGAAAACTAATCTGTCCCTTAGCAGGTGTGCCATAGCTCCTGGAGGAGTACAAACTAGAACTGCACAGCGAAATGTGAAACAAAGTTTTTCACCCATATAATTGGTGTGGAAAAAAATAAAAATCTAAATGCTGAAATATATTTTAAACCCTTCTAATTTCATCAAGTTCAGAGATGGACAGGAGCTATATGGACAAAAATAGATCTTGATCAACAATTTACTGATACACCATTATTTTGGTCTGTGCTCTGCAGTCCACAACTGTGGTGTCATCTATCTCAGGTTTGAGAACTTCAGAGAAACCCTATTCCAGTTTATGTCCACATAGGAAAGCTGACATTTTGGAAACCTCACTTTACATCAAGATATGCTCACGTGATTACCTCTTCCTGAGAATACAATTTAGAAGTTCTAGCATAAATTATTAGTGTTCAAAACTCAGAGGAAACATGTCTTCACAGTATATGCATAATCCCTTAAGGAATTCACACCCCTGACAACTAACCAGAACCATAGTGCAGTTGAAGTCCTGTGTGGGATCTGGCCTTAGTACACAAAAATTGCCAACATAGAAGGCAGCTGACCTGCCTGACTTGGAAATTCAGTAAGAATAATTAAGGTGTTAAAAAAATCTATTTGCTTTAAAAGATAGTTGGAGTAAATAAAAAGGCAATAGATAAAGTTGATCTGAGCCAGTAAAAGAGCTCAGAAAAAAAGAAAGGCTGAATAAAACCACAGAAGTTAAATCATTTTTATATCAAATCCATAGTAACACAGAGTGTTTTTAACCAGCAGGACTGCAACTTCTGTATGACAGCTGGAAACTGAATAATAATTCACAGAACTTTTTATCATATCTGCTTTACACTTTCAAGTTTAATTCAAGTTTATAGTCACAATATAGCCTCCCCTGAAATAACCTCCCAATTCATTACCTGAAGACTTGATTAGTTAATTCTTCTAAAAGCTAAGATTATGTGTTTTATCTACTTCTGGGATGGGTTTTGGAGATATTATAAGAGAGGAATTTTGAAAAAAATTGATGGTTTAAAATTATGATCTTTTCACTTATCGATTGTTTCTCTTAATTTACAACTAGATATGCCATATTTTTGTAATAAGAGAACATCAGTTTCCAACAGCTCATGGTATATTTGCCCTGTAACTGTAGATATAAAGAATCAGAAAAAGCATGAAAATTCAGCAGAACACCTAAGTCAGCTCACTATAACAGCTTTGCAAAATGTTCTAATTTGGATTTAAAATACTACCTAGGTATTTAATATTCTAAAAGTTGATAATTCATATTCCTGAATCACATGAAAAACTCAAAAAGCAAAAGAATAATCCTACTTTCACAGATTGTGGATGCACACCCTCCCATTTTATTTCACGTGTCCAAGAAATTTAATGCAAACTCACCTACTCCAAGTCTATCATATCACTTTCTGGACATACAGCAGCGGCTTAAAGAATCTTCAATGTCCCTACACACCAAATCCCTGGCCCTAAAAGGCAACCTTTGAGATAAAACCCGAAATTATGTCTCATCAGAGATAGCTTCTGGTTTTCCGCAGCCCTGAGCAGTCCTCTTATTCTATAAATGGAGAACTAATGATTCCTTTCACACAGAAATATTGAGATATTTGAAAATATTCAATTATAGCTCAGGGTATTTTAGAATTTTTCTCTGGCAATTCTCTCACAGCCTTATTAATAATTAACTTCCACTATAATACAAAGCCTCTCCATTTAAGAGTACAATGACCCACCATTGAAGGGCAATTTTCAGCCCAATGACACTGTGATAAGTGAGGTAGTAATGATTATCTCAACTTCCTTCATTTTTAACATTAATTACAAAACAAGGCAAAGGACTAGAAAACATGCAGTAATTTAGTGAGCAAAACTGCACTGGCAAAAGACTGGATTAAATGTCTGTTGTTTTTGTCTTCACGTAACTACAACAGTTAAACACTAAACATTGCTATGTAATTCCAACATTGCTTCCTTACTATCTCCATGTGCTGATACAAACGTTATTCTTAAATTGTCCTTTCTTCTGCTGTCCCATCCTTGCTTGTCTTTCCAGTATCTCTTCCATTCTTAGCTACCTCTGCATTCAGCCTAAATGCTTAACTTTGGTTCAGGATACCTTCCAAAAAAGCATTCCCATTTTCTTACATATTACAAGGAATGAAGAATGCATTCATTTTGCCATTTGTTCATTTGTTCCATGTATTTATAACACTCAAAGCTATTTCAGAAACTAAAATTTCCCATTTGAATGCTCCTTTCCTTGCAGAATAAAACAGCCTGCTCGAGCTAATCTTTTTTGTCCATCAAGTTTCTCACGCACCATAGTAATGCTTCATTTCAATCTGCTTTCTCATGAGCTTAAGAAACAGGGATCTTAAAATCTAATGTAAGTTGTTTGGTTTCAAGTACTTTTGTGGCTCTTTTGTTTATTTCCTATCAAACCCTTCACAAGTGGGAACAACAGAGGAAAAAATGTTAAACTTTTCTGTTTGCAAATCTTAGGGTTTACTTCCCTTTCCTGGTCAAAAATTGCATCAACTTCATTCTAGCACATCATCCTGCAGTTTAACTCATATTTAACACCACGGTCATGAAATACCTTCCAGATTCATCAGTTTTCAGAATAATCTATTCCACACCAAGGAGATTTCCTGAATTATTAGATCATAGGCACAGAACCAAAACTTTCTGAATGGGGTTTCCTCTGCATGCAATTCAGAATATTGTATCACCACATGAATTTAATTCTTACTGTCTGTAAATGGTAAATTTAATAAACAGTCTTTCTGCACTTAATAAAACTATTGATAAAAATAAAAACTCAAGGTTTCATATGAATGTCTCCAGAAATTCACCAGAAACCCATTCAGGTATTAATTTCCCTTGAACTACTCTTTAAACCAAAAGACTTAATTTGCACCTTTTGAAATTTTGTGGCTAAATGCTTCACTGACTTTTAAACATGTCATAGAAATCTTATAGTATTTATGAAAACAATTAATTGCATTTACAAACTTACACATTTACTTTTTTTAATTAAGCTAATTACTTCTTAGCGTCAGTCAATTTGAAAGTAAGCCTAGAAAACTAAAACTTGCAGAGGGATGTACAGGGGAAGCAGAATTTCTAATTGGTTTTGCAATCCAGATGTAGGGAATAAGTTAGGGTAATACAGAATTAGAAAGTTCTGGACAAGAATAAAATTCAAAAGCCACACAATCATGATTCAGATCTGCTTTTCAATACTCTGCCTTCCATAACTAGAAAGAATGAAAGTTGCACTTTATCATGGTCATTTAAAAGGCCACGTGCATAGTAAGTTCCTATTTGGAAATAGTCAAGAATCTTGTTTTGTAGGGTATATCATTCAAATAACAAGAATAAACCCACTATATAATTTGAGTTTTTTCTAGAATTATTTGAATGTTTCTGAGTGAATTCATTTAGTAATGTTTGGAGATTTAATATCTGGTTTCCAAAGTTATTCAATTATAACACAAAATGGCTTGTATCTTTTTCTATATACAACTGCATAATGGATCAAAGAGAATGCCTTACAATTACTGTGATAGTCAGAAATAAACAAGTACGAAAACAATTATTTCCCTCTAGAGTGGATAACAATTCCACTTTAACAGTCATGAGCAAAGTAATTTGTGAAGTTTATTAAGATTATGGTTTTACAGGCTTTAATTTATTGAGACAAAGCCTCATTTATACAGAAACACTACAACATACTATTGACTCATTTAATATCAAATATTCTTCCTGGAATAAATTTTTTACATAATTACTTCAAATAAATGAGGTGTTTACAGTCAATGAGCTGATTCCCCTTAATCTGTTTCTGAAGCAATACATAGTTATGGAAAAATAGCATAAGTTTTTTCAAACTGAAAATGAACTCTATAGTGAAACAGGTGAAGTGGTCTTTTTAAAGAAATCCTTTTACTTGACTAAAGGTATCCCTGTCTTATGTAAGCCATTCCTGTTATAACTATGCAATGGTTAGGTCTCAAATTGCTAACTCATTTCTCAGATTCTTAGACAGACAACAGCTACCAGATCAAATTGTTGAATTGTTGAGAAGCTGCTTTTTAAATCCATTTTCAGGGATTTGGACCAGCTCTACTGTGAAGAACAGAGAACAGACTGGTCTTTGCTTTTCACCTAAAGATTTATAAAGGCAAAAGGAGTGAAACACTTCCCATTAGTTTATCTGGTAGGACTCTGCTAATCTTCAGTAATTCCATAAGACAAACCCATTTCCTTATCTATTGGCTGTCTCTGATGGCAGATGTGTCACATCCTGAAGGACTTTGTGTATTCTTATGTAAATCCGGTAATGTAACGTGATTTACATAAAGACTACCAATGCAATTCTAAAGCTCTGCAAAACCATTCTCAAGGGTTTTGTTGTTATGGGTTCCAGCTGGTTTAGTTTTTGGTTTTTTCTTTAAGAAAACTCAAATAAATGCATTTTGCTAGGGATGAGAACATGGGAATGAAAGAAAGGAAACAGAAGTGTCACAAACTCTGTGATAACAGTAAATTCAGTGCTTGGAAGATGAGCGGCTTCTTGTTCTACTGCTACCGACTCACTCACGTTGCTGCTTTTCAACAGAATATTGACTGACTTCCTAAGCAAACAAACACTGAAAACTTACATATGCTACTCTCTTTAGAAGGCAGTATTCAAGAATTTAATGTAAGCCTTGTTTTCCTCAAAAAGACAAATCTCTTCTGGTAAAAACCAACTGTATTGGAAGCACAGACCTGGGGAATTTATCACCATGGAGATGAATCTTCCTTTCATAGTTGACAAGTGCATGCACACACATGTGCACTATGGGAGAGGTTGTTCCTCCAGAGAGATCACATCAGGAGCAAAAATGATTGTCAGAGTGCCTCTACTTCCCAGTGAAATAAAATTTAATTAAAATGTTATTTGAAACTACATTCTGTAACAGTTGATAAGAGTAATCTATGTATTTTCCAAAGATTTTTTTTTTCCTTAATAAAGAATGGCATAAGGCAGTAAAATCTTCATTAGCAGGACAATTTTGGATTTTTCCTCTTGTTTCTAGGAAATCCATATAGGTTTCTGCCCACTATAAGATATTATTTGATACAAGAAACTGAACCAATACAGTACTTGGATGAGAAGAAATACAGGTATTGATTTGGGAGATATCCAAAATTTGTATGTTCAAACTCAACATTCAGCAAGCTCAAAACATACAATCAATTTTAAATTTATACTTGTACATTTTCTTTTCAAACCTAGAAAACGACAGCATTTCAAATCTCTATGTAATTTAAGTAAAGTACAGGAAAATTTGTAGCACGGCCAATCATATCACATAATTAATTACAATATCTAAAGGAGGGGAATATGTTTTATTTAAAAATATAGCCTTTATCTCTTCTGTGTGAGACTTCATTTGCCTGAATAGCTGGTCAGTTATTATTCATGTCCTTTCTTATTGAGCTCAAATAATGATCATGTAAAGATAATTAAATTGCTAGTATATTTTCATGGGTATATTGGTTAATTTAAACAACTTCTCAGCAAGGGTGAACAAAGCTGTGCTGGTCCAGCAGGTGGTAATGATCAAAAGTGAAGCAAATCAAAGAGGATGTACAATAGTTGCAGGCACTATTCTATCAACTCATTTATGATATGATAGTTGAGGTTTTAACTACCAGTTTCATTAGATGTTACTATTCCTTAGTGTAGACAGCTTTGAAGTGAAAACTCCCTTGATATAGAGCCTTGGAAATAGGAGTTCTCATCTGAAAGAAAACATCTCCTCCCATATGACAAGCCTATGCTTTTGGTTATATTTCTTCCTTTGAAAGATGTAGTTTTTAAAAAAATGAATCATAGTGTATCACTAGTTTGCTTGCCTCTAACAAGTTCACAAAAGTCTTTTCTTCTTCCTGTTCACCATCATGCACAGAGTGCTATTCACAAGCCTCTGTTTTTCATAGGAGGCATCCTTTTTTACAAACAAAAAAGGTAGGTTTTTTTCAACAACCTTGCTGAACCTTTCTATTCCTTGCATTCCTTTTACATAAGTTGTACACACAAAATTTGCTACCAATTAAACCAATGCCATGGTCACAACAGGATTTTACCTCCTGGAGTAAGTGACTATATTTGGTGATTCTCATGTTCTGTTCTTAGGGAGGAAATAATGTAACTTTTCGTTTTCTGCCACACTAGTTTAAGGAACCAAATCCAGGAGTCTGGTCTCTCCTGTGGGTAACTGGGAGGCACAAATTAAGATTGTATTCTGAATCACCCTATAGAGAAGCCTCTCTCTATAAAGGCAGAACCTACTTTGGTTAAGCAGGTAATACAATCATTATTCATTCTCCTGTCTGCAATATGGAAGAGGAGCTGTTTACAGTTACACTAGGGTATCCCTTATGACACAGCAAGAACACATTAGGGGCCAGAGGAAAAGACATACCATAGAATGTCAACCTCACACAGAAATGGTCACCCCTGAGATGCCATGGCTGCTTCCCTGCTCATTGAAGGAAGGAAAACAAGTATTACTGCTCTGTGCCTTGACACTAAGGGCAGGGAATGTGGAACAGAGGCAGCACAGCTCTTTGTCAGGAGCCAGTTTGAGTGCATGGCTGGGACTTGGCTGCTCAAAGACAGGAAACGGGTTATTCCTCTCTGATATGAAATGTTAAACAAAAAAGTACTGGGACTTCTTTGCTCTTCCCGAGGTAATAGAATTACCCAGGAAACTCTGGGCAGTTTCTAAAATTACATTTTAGTCCTGTGTAATCTTGAAATTAATTAACTTCTGTGTTCATTCTTCCTCTGTGTATAATACTGGTTTATTGACATGTAAATCTGGGGGTGTAGGGAAAGAAATCCTCAGATGTTCAATATCTTTTGCAGCAGAGCAGTAAAAGTAAAGGAGAGGTCATGCAGTAATTGAGTGCAAGGAAGTCACAAACTAATATATTTTCCATACATATTCCCAGAAATCTGCTTAAATGACTGCTGCAAATACACATATAAGAAAAGCAAACTCAAATGAATGTCAACCATAAATGGCCTTTTCCTCTACCTCGTCTTCAGAAACAGAGGAAGACCATTTCTAATCAAACTTGCCTTTTCTCATTTGAAAAAAATAATCTGCAAGCAAAACTAAGATGTCTTTTCCTATATCACTCCCACCCAGAAAATGTCAATAACTTTGGTTCAAATGCAAGTCGTTCAGTTTAAGCTCAAACCCCTTTTTCCTTTTCCAGTGTACATTTATAGTTCTCCATCAATACCACTGTTCAGCTGTTTGATGTGTTCCTATAGTTAATTTTAATGTGCAGAACTTCTTTGAACTATTAATTCTTCTATGCTGCAGTTTCTATTGTTCATCAGAGATTTTTTTGTCTTCTTTTAAGTTATCAGAGTATTGCTACCTTATTGGTTTCAATCAGCCAATTTCTATCTCCTGTGAGGAAGAAATCCAGAAACAATGAATGAATGCTAAAAATACCGGCACTAGTAGAAACCACAAATCATGTTTCGATTTCTCAGGTCACCTTATTCCATGACTGCATCAAATTAAGTCCCATATCTGCATACTTAAGTATTATTTGAGCCAAAAAAGAACCAAGTCATAAAAATACTTACCATATGGAGAATATGCAGAATGGATTAAAATATCTTAAAGCATTTCTGCACTTCACATTTAAACAGGACTCTATAACAAACATATTCCATCCTATTCTACATACACACATAGTAAGGTACTGCATATCTCCTCAGAGGAATTTTGTGATCTGCACTGGTAAATTTCTAACCCCAAAACTGCCCTCAGTGCTGCAATGTTGCACCATAATTTCATGGCAAACAGGGCTGTGACATGCACACAAATCATGATCCATGTTTCAATTAGTGCTAGGGTGACACCATGTTCTGCATATCTCATTGGAATGAGAGGCCTGTATGTTCTTACAGGGCTAAAAATATCAGTCTACTTTCTAAATACATAAAACCTAAAGGAGAGGAGTTATTTGACTGCAAAGGACAAAGTCACAATGAAATGCTTTCTTCTGAGTATTTCAAACAAAGCCTTTCCTTTAAATTTAAAAAACTAAATGAACCAAAGTCTTATGCTTTTACATGAAATTGTATTAGCTAATTGTCTGTTGGCAAATATGCCCACAGACTTCCATGTTGATGTCTTTGCCATATCCAGTCCCTACAGTGTCTTTCAGCCACAATCTACTTCATTTGAATGCAGGTGCTGATGACTTTCAGGGTGATGTAAAACAATATTATTTACCTTCTCTGCATGACATGATATGTCCAGTGTTAGAATGTATCTTTTTCACTGTTTCATTTGTAAACTAATTCTCTAAAATAGTGCAAAACTCCATGTGTTTGGCAATTATGTAGCTGGGGGAAAGGGATGTGGGAAAACATCCTTTGAGAGCTACAGAGTGTTTAAAGTGGAGAAGTATTGAAGAACTACCATATAAACCACAGAAATTTAACACCTTCCTTTAATCCAAGGCTCTAGTAATATCCAAGATGTACTTCTATCTTATTTCTAGCAGATAATTTCCAACTGATCATACTTGTCATCTTGTACACTTGTATTGGCAGCATGCTCCTTAATGCGCAGTTAACCACCGATGGCAGCACTCCAGCTTCAGATGTAAGATTTTGAGTTATAACATATAAATAAACCATCCAGTACCCTAAAGCAGAGCTGTGAAAACTTGTTATTGCTACTTTATGTATTTAGCTTGAAAGGCAATGCCACTCCAAATAAGGATGCAGGGAAGGAGAACACAATCGTACATTGAAGCAACAAGTCTTTTTATGCATGATTTAATCCCAATGACACCAACCTCCACTTTCTCACCATCCATCAGTAAAAAGATTATGATTCATATATTTAAAAATAAATTTTTAAAACGAGATATTTGCAGTTTGTCTTTTTAAGGTCGTTTATTATAAAAAGAATGACTCAGTGTCTCCAAAAGCAACAGTCTAAAAAATAAAAATCAAAGTATCTTATCTAAAGGCACAAAACTTAGACGAGTTACTTAAATGCAAAGGACAAAGCCATAATGAGATGTTTCTTCTGGAAACACCAAACCATTCCATTTTCAATAAAAGAACCAAAACATTGTTCTTTTATATACAATTTAATTAGCTTCCTACATAGGGCTCTCTTTAGAACTCTGAAGATTTCCATCTGTTCCTATTGTTACGTTACTTAAAAATCTACATGTCATTTTTCTCTAGAAAACCACTTCACAAATTGGTACAAAACGTGCTTATGTTAAGGACTCCATATTTATGATTCACTGCTTATGTGCCATATTAGTTACTGGCAAAGAAACAATGGGCAATGAAATCAGTCTGCAATGCATTACAGGAAATGTTTGACACTGATTCAAAGTAAAGGAAAAGCAGCAAATGAAAAGGCTGGGAAACAAGGACTGGTCATGGCATGGCAGTGAAGTCCCAAGTGCCTAGACAAAGGCAAACACTGTACTCCATCTTTAAAAACAGTAAAAAGGAGGCCCCTGGGAACTACTGACCTGTCAGCCTCATTTGAGAGAGTGGAGGGGCCCTGGCAGAGGTTGTCCAGAGTTGTGATTGCTCCATCCCAGGAAGTGTTCGAGGCCAAGTTGGATGGGGCTCTGAGTAACCTGGTCCAGTGGAAGGTGTCCCTGCCAATGGCAGGAGGTTGGAACAAGATGATCTTTAAGGTCCCTTCCAACTCAAGCCTTCTTATGGTTCCATGATTGTATTTTTCAATACTTTATCACATCAATTAAAAAAAATGTATCTGAACAAAAAATTTCAAATTATATAACAACCAACGAAAACAAATACTTTGAATACTTAGAAGTGAAAATTCTATACAACAGAAATCCACCAAACCATTTGAAGGGTTCTCAGTCTTCCTTCTACTTTCTCCCACCAGTCCCACCTGGGAGACAAGCAGAGGTTTATTTCATGGAAGATCTCCTTAAAATTAAATAAATATCCTAATTTCTTTTCTCTATTTATTTTTTTTTTAAAAAAAAGGTTGAGCATTAACATCACCAAGTCTAAGAGCCATTAGAAAGAAATTTAGGTCCCAGAACAGAGGATTATTTAAGGATCACCAGTTGTCAAGCACCATAGCCAGATTACCAGAATACTATATCAGCTGAAGACAAATCAGTGAGATTTGTATTCCACGCAATTTTCCAAGTGTCATGGAACCTGGTCTTGCACGTTCAACAATAAATGGCAGCGATATGTAAAAATTCAGCATAAATAAGAAATTTGGTCAGAACACCTTGCTCTCTGAGTTGGAAAACTCAACATATGCACTTAAAAGCATGAATAAAATACAGATTTTAACTGTTTTAAATATTTTCTTAAAATATGAAAAGTAATTAGTTTAATCTCATTGTCATGGAGCCTTTCCACATTCTCATTCAGTAAATACCCTAAATATGATCTAACCTGTAGACACAGTCATTATCTTATTACAGTCCCTTTTGCACTTATGGCTAATTCGAGGGGATTGAGAATGTGTCAGTTACAGTGCTGTTAATTTATTCTTCTTATTTTGTTGGATGGTAGATCAGCATCACTGGTGCCCTGCCAGACAGCAGGAGGGCAACAATATCTGGCAACTGAAGAGATTTAAAATAATTGGTGGCAATATACCAGCTCCAAAGTGACTGAAGGTCTGGCTCCTGTTCAGTTGTCAGCTGAAATGCTATCTTAATTATAGGGTTTGGTCTTTTCTCTGAGCATAGTAGATTTTTTTCCCCCCTCCTTTTTCTGTACAGCTACTGAATCCCAACTGTTACAGGATTACCTTTTCATATCTTAATACTCCAGTCAACACAGTCATAGAGAAGTTGCCGCTTGAGAAAAAGGAATACAGAAAGGATGATTTCCAGAGGTAAACAACATCATAAGCTCCAATTGTGCAAGCAATACAGAGAATGCTCCCATGGACTGAGAACATTGGTGTTCTCCCTTCTCTATGCACTGTTTCACTCTATACAATGAGCCCTTAATAAAATTAAGGAAGTAAAAATTGTACACAGTAGGACAAATAGGACACTGTACTGATCCAGGTATTTCATTCCAATTTCCCCATCTCAGTCTGCTACGGCAGTCTTGTATTACTGCCATCTTGCTGGTACCTACAGACACATTCAAGATTCCCACCACGTGCACAGCACAGTCAGAGGAGATGAAAGGGAAGAATTTTCAAAATAGTACATTCATGGATTTTAAATACAGATCTTTTGTGCTTACTTATGCATATTTTCCTGTAACTTAAACTGTAAGGAATTCATAAATGAAATATATATGCCCTTCACTCAGCTTGGTTTCCTCTGTGAAAAATCCTTCCTGTTAGGAGGACTAGAGAGCTGTGGGATTTCAGATATTTCTAGTGTGTCTCTTTAGTTAGATTCGGCTTATCCTTCAGGATGGAATGCCATTCTTAGCAGGGCAAATACGGTGTAAATTATTTCAGTCTAACACATGTTAGCATCATAAAAAGACCTACATAACTGAGCTCTTCCATGTTCTGTAAAGCAATTTCATTTGTGATCGAGTGGGAGAAAGTGGCATGGAAGGACTGAAATTAGCCAATCAGACTTCTCAATATAGAAGGATTAAAGAGAGTTCTAGTCATAGGAACTTAGTCAAAATCATGAATGAAAGTAGTAATAAAAAAAATAATTCTGTTATTTTATTCTATTCTATAAACCATGGATACTCACTGGAACAACAAATCCCCAAAAGTATTGCCAAACCAACTTCATGTAAATTAAAAACAAAACAACTTTACTTTCTGATTACAAATGGAAAAAGTAGACAAAAATCAGTTCTGAATAGAGCCACGGTAATTTTGTTATTGGATCAACAGCATATTACAAATTATAAAGACTTATAGATTAACTGTAAACTCTGCTTTAGAAAGATCACATTAATCTAATGATTTCAGGTGGTACAGAACTTTGGTATATTGCTCTTAATGACTGTTAAATATTTGGCCCCTACTTGAATTTGTCCAGACATAGAATCCTCTGTTGTTTTTATCTGCAAGATTAAAGAGTACCAAAAAACCTTGCTTGATTTGTGAAAATTACAAATAGGTGGAAGATGATAGTCAGAATACCTCAACTCACCTTTCTTTTTGAGCAAAAGACATAGTATGGAACATTAAAAAATATTTATCCTTCCTTTGGAATGACATTTAGTTAGATCACACAAGAAAAAAATTGTTAGTGATTTTCTAAATGCTGTACAGCAGTATCAATCCCAGCAGCATTGCTTGTTCAATTCATAACGAATCACCTATTCAGCCTAAACAAATCTGAGTAATATCTTCTCCACTAATGCCCATATAGCACCATTTGGGCAATCCACATCTTCTCTTCATGATCCACTTCTTCCTAGTACATTTTGTGAAATCACTAGTTCTTGTTTCTGCATCTATGAAATGCATAATAATCATGCTTTCAGGGTTGTAGCAACTACATCTGTGATAAACATCAAGGTCAGTCTGGAACAGCTCACAAAAACTGGAGCACAAAGAATCAAAATGGAAAAGTAAGAGTGAGGAGAAAATGTAGTAGCAATGAGCTTCTTGTACACTGCTGGCTTTCCCAGGTACAACTTCATCTGAACACCACCTTGCTTGGCCTTATGGTCTTTCCACATTTCAGAAAAGCACACCTAAAACTTGACTTTTATAAGAACCATAATGTTTTTATTAACGGAGCTAAAACTTCAATTGACGATGAGTTCTCCCGCATCTTAAAGCCACTGACATTCACTTATGCATATATATAATTCTGATACTCAATGGAGCTCTACAAAGTCATGTCATATCACATGAAATTATTTCACTAAGCTACATAGTACATCATCTATAATGTGTTGCATTGCCTTCTTGCAAAATGCTACATTTTTAGTATGTCTATAGGCAAAAAGAAAGCAAATTATTTTACCTGAGGGAAAGTAGGCTCTTTACTCCACTGCCAAAATTGTAAGCAGTCATGCACACTTATGAAATACATTTTTCCTGTTTCTCCCTTCTTGGGGGTAAAAAAATAAGTTAACAAAAAATGCCAGCTTCTACAGCCTGCAAAATTTCTTTTTTCAAACTTCAGTTCTTGTTATCTTTTCAGTTCTTGGAGTAAGGACCTCCTATCTCACAGGGGTATGTAATGTCCAAGTACATCATATTGCATGGTAGTGTGTAACCCAAATTCAAAAAATGCAAAGTAAATATCATGTCATACCCTTGACTGCAAAACATGTAGTTTCTTTCGGTGGGAAGTCCAGATTATGCATATTTCATAAAGACAGAGAAATGTTTAATACCTTTAGTACCTGAAAATTTCGTAAGAATACAATCCTCTAAGGAAATGGTCTTCATTACGATGTATAACAAGCATCACACAGTGACACTTATTTGCAAGTTTCCTCCTCCCTCCATACATATGGCACAGCTCATGTTGAAGTACTAGAAAGGAGACCTGGTAAATAGGTCATCCCATGCCTTAAATTATAAGGGACAGGCATCCTCAGGGACCAGCCTACAGGTCCAGGTCCCTGCACAGGTACAGCAGCCCCAGCCTGTGTGGAGCTGACCTCAGGTAATCCCTCGCTGTCAAGCTTTCCTTATTTCAAGGCAGAACACAAGGCAGGCTGGTATCTAACCCTTTAATCTTTACTTATACAAGTCTTACATTAAACATATAGAAATGGAAGGAAAAAAACTACACATACGTGCTAGACTGTCTCCCAAGCAGCACCCAAGTGTACTGAGCTTCCCTCCTCTTCTCGTTGTGCAGGAGTTTCCATTATCTAACACATGAAAAAGGCATCCTAAACTTCAAAAAGTGATCAGCTTCAATCCTTATCTTAAACTCTCAGTTTCATATTAGTCATTAAAAAAATATTATGTTGTCTTTACCACCGTGCAGAATTATATCATTTGGAAATATACTCTGCTGGTTCCTGCATTGTATTTGGACTAAAACCTGAAATGACTCTGAGACGCTCCATTCAGTTCACTTTTTGCCAAAGAATTAAGCTTTGCTCCTAAACTCAAGACTTCAATTACAATTTGTGCTTTCTTTGCTTAATGCTAAAATCAATAAAATCATCTGTCACAAGAATGAGATTTATTAAAATGGAAAATAAGAGGCTTTCTGTAGAAAATCTTTTACATGTTATTTCTTATAAAACTAAATGGATATCTAATCTAAATTACACATACCTACTAGGACTTGGGCAGACTATAGTTAAACCACAGCAAAACAGTCCAGAAACATGAAAAATTAAAGAACTGAGGAAATGCAGCTAAATATCCCTCTGCAATAAAGTAGTGTGGCCAGAATTCATTTATAGGCAATGTACCTATTTTGAATTCCACGGAGGAAAATCTAGTACACACATGTGGTCAATAAAGGTATTCACTCAAGTCAAACTTAATTTTACAGATCAGAAATGGCAAGGGGAAAGAGTGGTTTGCTGGAGGAAAAATAATGTATTCTTTTAGTTGAAAAAGAAATTAATTATTTGGAACATTATGCTCCAAAAAAATGTACTTTTTACTCTTAACTTCAGTTGAAATGCATTGTGTGTCCTCCCTTCATACTTGGAAAGAAGCCCAGTTGTTTTGAAGTTCATCAGCCTAATGAGGAATTCCATATAACCCAGGCAACTACTGTATACTTAGCAGCTCTTAAAAAGGAGAACCATTTATAAACTTATAAGGATGGTTATCCAGATAGAAATATAAATTCACTTACTAGCTCTGCTGCTGACATGACTCATCAGACTCTGAGAAGTAGATTTAAATATAACCTGGAAAGTTCTTACTAAACTCTTTGTTTTGATTCACTGCAGCAATAAATATGATACATCTATAGCAAAAACAAAACTACAGTTTTCACCAAAATTCTGTAGTCTTGGCATCAGGTGTGTGCAATTACTGCACCACCTAAATGCTTTAAGGATTTAAGCATGACTCCAGCAGCCTGAATAAAGGATTTCACTTTTTAAATTATCTACCAATGTTTTAGTAAACAGTAAGACATAATTACTGTATTATATTTCTAGCCTAATACAGGATATAATCTTCTATTGAATTCCATAGGCTTGGACAAAGTCCCATGACTGAACAATGAGTAACAGTGGCATTTTCTATTGATACTGAAGCACACTGTGTACAATGCCCACGTCCAGGAAGCTTTACTCATGAGCTGTAAATCAGTTACTCCCTTACACTCTAGATTTTGGGTTCTAATCACAAAGTGCAAGAAAGCCTTATTTGCACCACCAGTATGTCCTAATGTCATGAATTTTGATCACTTGAGGGGAAGGAGATGTATAATGCCTTCAAGCTGCATACCTTTGTGAAGCAAGCACTTTTGCTGCCTGCATATTCACTAACATTTCCATTTTCGTTGCTTGGTTTTCCTGTGTTCCTAATTACATTGTAGCTAAATTTCTTAAGAGAAAAAGAATTTGGAAGAAACATACCTCTCAGAAATAAGGGTTACAATGAAGATGGAAAGGCCTGCTTTTTCTTCAGCATAAATCAAAGCATACTTATGCAAGTGATGTTGCTAGCATATCTTCATTATTTGACAACACAGAGGATTTCTATTCCTCCTGGATGGAGGTGCTCTAGTCAATCCATGCTGTACCAGCATAGAAGATTTGGAGCTGTCAAGTAACTGCAAATGCAAATATAAATGAAAATCAGAAACAGAGTATTTATAAATATAAATTAGATCATGAGACTGGATCAGACATTTCTAAAAACCCGCTCCTGCAGTCTCCCAGATAAAGTACATTAGACAGCAAAAAAACTTACTGTAATATAAGCTTTTTCTAAAAATTAAACCTAAACCAAATATTTTTGAAATAACCTCAGCTTATCTCCTTCAGTCTTGAATGATTATTCTTACTATTGCAATAAAAAATTTCTAATTAGGTACTGCATGAATGAATGAGGGAGTAAATTCTAACTTGCTTATGTTTCTCTATAAATTATTTTCTTATTTTTATGGGTAAACACAGATATGTTCTTTCTAAGAATATATAACAACACTAATAATACTAATGATGCTGCCAAACTGCATAGTGTAGGAATTTTTATAAATCTCTAGGATTTTTAGGTTTGTCTTGGCCTTCTCCTCAATTTACATGTTCAATATGTAATGCAAGTAGCAGCATTCCACAGATGCCATCATGTAAAACAACCAGAGAAAATAAAAGAGGAGGAGAAAACAAGGAAATTTAATTTTACTTACACAGATAAATAGATGGCAAACATGACCATGAAAGCACATTAGCAGAGAGCAAAAGCACAGGGAATTAAAAGTAAAGAACACCATCTGGGTATCCTGGATGGTGTGAAGGTTCCATCCCCTTTGTCCAGCTGGCAGGGGGCTGGTACATGGTACAGTTAGCAGTGCTAATGTATTTGAGAAGCTTAGCCAGATCTGTACTGCCCAGAAATCTGCTTATCTGGCTGCAGAAGGAATGAGGGCACTGGCACTTGATGTGGTAAAAACGCGTTTTCTGTGATTCAAGATCACTTTCCTATCACTTCAATCAGCATCAGAACAAGCCCTAAAGTTAACTGGCTCAACATCCTCTATCGTTTTGAATTAACTTCTCTTCGAGCTGATCGCTTCTTTTAAGGATTAACTCCATAAAGGAGTAGGTTGAAAGAAAACACAAATTTCCACGTTTGTTACTGCAAAGAAAAAGTCTATAAGCACTTCTCTGTGTCCATTAAGTACAAAGTAGACATCAGTGAATTAAAGTATATTGGGGGAATTTATACTGCATATTGCCATATTTTCTAACAATTAGGGCAATGAACATTGATACAAATTGCCTGAGGACACCTATGATACTTATCATTACAAGTTTTCAATAACAGGTTGGGAAACTTTAGAGAGAAAGCTTTAGATACAATCAATTCTGATGCAGGAAAAGGTGATGGAATGGTTCAAACAGCACAAGCTCTCAGAAATCCTTCTGACTCAAATTCTTAGAACTGTGACTTCCTGGGGTGAAAAAAACCATGATGGCTATTTGGTGAGATGACTACATTGTCTACAGTGTAACACACAAAACGACTGTATTGTATGGATGTGAGATTCAGGATTTTTATTTCAAGCTGTAATGCAGTTGTCTTTATCCTTCAATAATATTTTCCTGTTCTGCTTCTTAATTATCTTTTAGAATAATTACCATGTCATGGCTTGCAGTCTTTCCTCAGTTGTGATCACTTCTAATTTGTCTGAGAAAGACAGCAAGTTCAAATTTTGTAAGAATCTGAGAACTATGATGACTGCCTCCAGAGAAAATAGCAGCATAGGAGGTAGAGGTCTTTCATCTGAACTGATTCTTACACTCCAAAATTGGCCACAGTTAAACTGTAAGCATTCCAAACACGATAATATACTCCCAGAAAGTCCATGGACCCGCCTGAGCATTTTGCCAATTCAAGAATAGTGCTGTTGCTATATACAGCTGCCAGGGCTGAGGTAGGCAATACTGTGTTCAACGAAAGCTACCTTTTTTATTTATTTCTCTGTAGTGTCTGCTCACCCAGGAATTAGACCACAGCCACATCTCTAGAAATAAATAGACAAAGCAATAGGCCTTTGTACTCTACCTGAGCTGACCAGGATCAAACTTGATCATAAACAGGAGGAAATATTTCTCTGCTGTGCAGTACATGACAGTTTACAGGAGGCAGGTGTTAAGTCAAGAGGAGCTTCCTTTCCAACACTGACATACATGATGTAAAAATTGTACCATTCTGTCCATTACATTTTATAGTGTTTGGCTATAGCCCAATAAAATGTATATGTGACTAGAATATGCCAAAAAGTTACTCTGAGAAGTGTGTAACTTCATTAAATATTCCTGAAATATAATGTGCAGGTATAATTAAACCCACAACTTCTACAGAGAATTCAAGAAATACTGCCAAATGATGTGCCTATTGATACAATCAGGAACCATATTTCCAATAATAATAACATACAATTGTCACCATTTGAAAATTAGTTGGTGCCAAATGTTATTGAAATTCTTATAATCCTTAGTTTAACATAAATGTTAATATGCAAGGTATGTTGGCACCCTTTAACAAACTTCCAGGTTGAGATCGTCAAGACTGTGAAAGATCAAACAGAGGTTAGTGCAAATTCCAAGCTGTCAAGAACTCTCTGACAAAATAAAAAGCAAAACCTGCAAACCATTTTAATTTGACATTAATGAGGGCTTTTGCCTTAGAAAAGACCAAAGTATGCAAGATTTATGCTGGGAGTTGCAGCAGTAAGATATTTAAGGCTAGATACAGAAAATACAGGTATATTACAGACCCTTATAAATGCAATGAACCATGTGACACCATGAAACAAAAGGAAGTGGATCATGAAAAGACAATAATGAATGGAAAGCTTCCAAACTAGCCAAAAGGATATGCTCAGATGAGGGGAAGTACTTAAAGGTTCAAGGAGATGTAATGCTGCTTTTTGAGGTTGAGACTGCACAATTCCAATGCATAAGTTTCATGATGCCATTGAATTTACTTTAAAGAAAAATCCCGCAATGATAATTCTACAGAAAGTCATGGAAGATCCTTGTCATCTGAAGAGCAACCTTACTGTGACACTACTGGGAACAAACAAATGGATGTTGTTTGGTTAGAATAAGGCATAACTGCCAATGTTCCTTCAATTTCCTTAGTCGGTTTGTTTTGATATCTTTTCGTGTGATCTCAAGTCAAAAATCTGACAGTGCAGGGACAGAACTAGCTTTGCTTTCCTATTTGCTGCTCATTTCTTTCCTCTAAGTCATGATGTTGTTTCCATTATTTTACTATCTAGAAGCTGTAAGTGGAAACAATGTCATTCAAAGCACTGGATAAGTAATCTACTGAGAACTATTTAACATGTTTCTTTTTCATCTATTTTTCAGGTAATTCCCCCTTGCTAACAATACTACAGAATTCAGTTCCTTTGTTTCAGTACAACTCCACTGAAGTCACAGAAACTAAAATGAAGTTAGCACTCTAAGAACAAAGTCATAGCCTTTTAGTCCCATCTTATGCCTCCTGTGAGCCTGAGTGGGTGTTTAATCAGGTCTTCCAGTACTGAAATGTCCATAGGCCTATGACAGTCTACGAGTCTGTATTACACTAGAATTTCTATTAGTTATGTGGTGGTAACTGACCATGCTACTTGAACTTGAGGAATTTAATTACTACCTGCACATTCAAAAATCCTGATAGCTAAAGTGAAGTCATGTTCTTTGGATTTAAGCTTTTGTTAAGAAAAAATTTCCATCTTTACACATGAAGTACAGAGAAAAGCATGAAAGACGCCAATCATCCAGCACCTGAAATCAAGGATAAAGTTCTACCAGGGCAATGTTTTAAATTTAATTGTTTTTTAAAATCTGATTCCATTTGAATGTTTCAATTTGACATTGCCAAAGGAAAAAAAAAAAAAAAGGTATCAAGAAAAAAAGGAGTCTGCTCAGACTTACCATCAGCAGCACTGTCCTGCATAGGGACCATGTTCTTTATCTTGCAGTACTACAGCATGATAATTTAATTGTAGCTTACATATATTTTCTACTAGATAAATCATTAAGGCACCTAAGTAGGGCTTTTCTCTCTATGAAATATATTGAGGCCAATGTACACTTATGGACAGGTGCTCATCGCAGAGACCTAAGAGAGATGACTCTTTTAGTTGTATCCCTCTGCCAGAAACAGCTTTAGCTGAGATCAATAGCAATTCCAGTGTCCAGGTAATTAATATCTAATCTGTATCTGTCAAACACTTTACCTTTGTCCTTGAATGGAGATCATGCCATGCATACAGAATGACATTTTTGTGAGAATGAGTGTATGACAATGCAAATCAATCCCATGAAAGTTTGGAATGCAAAGCTGGGCTGCACATTCCTCTTTGTCACTGTTCCAAAGATTTACAGTTAAAAAAAAATTTAAAAGACACTTAGAAATTCAAAAGATATGGGTTGAATTTGTAAAAAGAAAAAAATGCCTTAGAAAATCTCCTTTTAGTTTGCATCACCAGTGGTTAATGACTGGAGAGAAGTCAGTAGCGCCCCAAGCCTAATTTACTTTCCACAGAAATTATTTGAAAGTTTTGTGCAATTCATAGGCTTCCATTTGGAGTCTAAGTACTTCTAGTTTAAAGGTTCTCTCTTCCTTTGCTCAGAAATATTTATCTTGCATTTATAACTTCTAGAATCTTTTGATACACTAGGTCTAATTGATACCCTATGAACATTGGATGCAAAATAACATAGCTACAGCAGTACCAATTTTGCTTTCAGTAAATAAATTGTTTCTATAACTCTCAACTACATAATATCCCATCACCAACAATTCCCATGCGCCTTCCCTACTGGGCAAGATTATTAATCCTATTTCAAAACAAAGTCACCCAAAGAAAATGGAACTAGACACAGGGACAACATGCTCTAAGTGCATGCAAGTGGATCTTTATCACTCATTTTATCCTTTCATTGTGTCAGTTCAAAAAAGTTAAGCAGGCAGTCTCATTATCTCATACCTATCATCCCACCACACTCAAATACCTTCTCTTTCATTCTGCTTATAAATGGAATGAGCTTTATGTAGTAGAGATTTTAATGTTTTAATCTTAGAACTGTTTCAACATTTTTACTTTAAGACAGCACAGTCAGCTCAAGATGTCTCTGGCATTGAGCCACTGAGAGGTACTGAAACCTCCCATGGGCTCCTTTGGCACACGGACAGAACACAGTGGTTTTGTTCGATAAGTTCTCCTTAGTGCAAGAATGTAAAAACAAGGTGCTTTAGAGTATTATAATTTACAAAAAGGTTCTAAGCAGCTAATTCAAATAACTTCAGGATTATAAAATTTATCTCTCCCAATGTTGAAATGGTAAAATGAGCAATAGCTCATAAAGTAATAGTAATGTTGGAATCCGTTCATTCCCCGATGACCTTCTATTGGCATTGAACTTCAGCTGGCACTGAAATGCAGAAGAGAACCAACAGTGCTTACTGATGAAATACATAATGAAGGCAACCTGCTTTTTGGAATATTTTGTACCTTGTGCAAATGTTCTGATTCTCTGATATCTCATTAATTCTGTTGCTTCTCTGCTAGTGGGGAAAAAAAATCATATTTTTTAATAATTTGAGCATTTTTTTGTATTGCCTTTATAGCATGCTTAAAGTTTAAAAAATGATCATGGTCCTGACATAAATTCCACAATCATTAAGCAGTTAACATCCAAAAAACTAATTTAAAAATGCAGAACTCATTTTGACCTGCAACACAGTGAAGAATATTATAATAGATAAAACTTATGCCTGGAAAAACTTCATCTGTTTTGTAGACTACTGTATCTGAAATAGTCTTCTAATACAAAAATTAATGCATTCAAACTAAAATTTAAGTGGTCCATGCTCATCTACTGCCTACGGTAATTAGAAGGGGTTTTTAAAAAAAAATACATTTTCAAAAAAAATGTTCTGTTTTCTTTTACTGATATAATGAAATAGGGATAAAGATCACCTAACATTCTAGCCAGAGGGTTATTTTAATACTTAGAAGATGAAAAGGACTCAGATAATACAATATATAGCTTTTTATACTGCCATGACATATACTGAATATATTACTAAGAATATATTTTTAAAAAGCAGGGAAAAATTGGTAAAATAAATTTAGTTTTCAGCTATGCAAGTGTGTTTCACTAGGAACATCCTTATTATTTTCAGGAATACAAAAATATTGTGAGCTTTGAAAATTAAGATAAAAACTGCTATTGAAGAGGAAGATATTCTTAATCTCCAAAGACTTTAATTGGTATCCATTAATTCAATAGGGTCTACCAGGCTCCCTTTCCAGATACTGAGCCAAATCTGGTTGACAATACAGATTATTGTATCAAGAGAATAACAGAAGGGATTAACTTTATTGTTATTTCCATATCTGGGTTAACAGGCTTGCAGCGAATCCGTTTATTGATCTGAAATGTTACATCACCAAGGTTGTGCATAACCACACAGAACTCTACTGTCCTTGAGTTATGCAAAGGTAAGAGACACATCAAACTCTTTACTGGTTACTTAGGCAGTCCATGAACAGCAGAAGACAATAGTTCTGCTCTCAGTGTTCATTTTTGGTATCCAATTTCTGTTTTTATTTGAATAGAGAACAGCTCTATGAGTTGAACATAGATATGAACACCTGAAGCTTTCAGTATTGTGCTAATTTTATCTTAATGTAAGTTTAAAATTTAGTTGCTGGTCATGCCCTGCCATATAAGCAACTAGGGGAACTAAAATTTGAAGTCAGATATTGCTTTTTAGCATGGAGCAGAGCTATCAATTCTAGTAGAGTCAAATGGAAATGTCCAGAATGATAGAGGGCAAATGTCTTTGAAAGGCAGTCATGTAACTACCACAGTCTGAATAATTATCTGTAAAGTTAAATACATTTGCATAAAATATTTTTCTTTTAATGATACTACTGAGAAATTAATAGTTTTATAACTTCAGTGATGTTCAGAGGCAGCTGTGCCTGTGATCTTGCCCCTTTATGAACAGTATTAATCAACATAACTTTGACACCAAAAAAAAATTCCAGAAGACAATTAAAATGTTCTGGCCCTTTCTAATATATACTTTCAGAAAAATCCACTCCAAGATGAGTATGTAGATAAGAAAATCAGACACTGTTGTATCAAGTAAGCACGACTTTAGAGTTTCTGAAAATAACATCTGAGCAACACAGATAGAGAGAACCTCTCTCCTTCAGTGTCTTTTTCACCTTATGGTCCACAACTAAAACTAACCTGTATCCTTTGGGGTTATTTACTTCTGATCCTACTTTCTCTACACGTGTATGTGCAGCTCCCACCCAACTTGGTAGCCCTAAGGATACAGATAACATTTTTTGAAATTGCAAACCACTCATATGAAATATCATGGCCTGGAGTATTGTCTGCCTGGAAACCCTGTTTATATTTGTTTACAGTTCATCAGCATCATTAGCAGTAAAGCAGACAAACATCATAAAGTAATGGTAACACTTGAGTGCTTTATCACAAATGAAAGGTTTCACACCATACTGAATTTATATTAAAACCTATCAATGATATCAAGAAGAGCCTACACACACAGAGAGAGATAGAAAAGGTAGAATAGGTCCTAAATGAACACTGTGAAATCTATGTGCCTCACCCTTCCTGATGCATTACACCAATAAACTGTTAGAATAATTATGCTGGTGCCAAAGGTGCCATTGTCATTAATCAGCTTTTCCATTTACAAAGCAAGGGCAGTCTCATGCAGGCAGGTAGAAAGTAAAACCAGAATACTTATTGGAAAGTATCTGTTCTGATGCACTAAAGCTACTCCTCAGTCCACTGGGAAAGCCAGTTCTGTAACAGCCAAAACATTATAATTAGTATCATTTAAAAACTAACTGGTAGGAAGAATTCAATCAGCTTTACTTTGTGATAAAAACCTTACTAGCTATTTGGCTTCTATTATTTTCTGATATTTTAACAGTTCCTGTCTTACCAAATCATTGTTCTTCCACTGTCTTCTCTGTATTACTCACAGCAAGATCTCGACAGAAATGAGGAAGCCCTTACATTTCAGTGACAGTACACATGCTTTGTGTACTAATTCAGTCTTTACGGATGAAATTGTTTTACCACTTATATACAATAATTTAGATGTTTCCCAAGAGCTACAGCATTATTTATTCACAAACTGGACCATCTGACCAATAAGCAATGTCAAAGTGATTTTGAGAAACTTACGCAGCTGTGTCAAAAACCTGCTCCCAAAAATTCATCATAAAGTCTGGTTCAACAATCTTGCAAATAAAAAAGTCAGAATAAGGTCACTGTCACATCAGACCAAGTCTCAGCTCCCTGTCACACTCTTGGTACCGTCATACTCCTTGGCAGTGCAAGATTAAAGAACTAAATTAGTAGCTAGATCCTGAAAAGAAGATTAATTCTTCTTAAAATTAAAAAACAATCAGCTAACACTGATCATAGAGATGATATTGAAGAAAAATCAATCAACACATTCAAATATAAAACAAAATTTGAGAATTTGATGACCAGGAATCAACCCAAAAGAAATTGCTAGTGACAAAATAGAAAAGATACTTTTACTACACACTGTCATATCATTTTGTTAGGCCTTTTTTGCCCCTCACTTTTTAGTTTATTTCTATGCTTCTGACTTAGAAGGAAATGCTACAGCTACAAACACACACCAAAAATCCATCTACAGAATACTTTAAGCATTTGCTATGATTCAAAGAGAATTAATACTTTAAAAGTCTATTTACTGCACAAATGGTGGTTCTATTGGAATAATTATCTGTAATAGTGCGTAAAATGACCTAAAATTTGTATTAGAGAAAGAATGCTGATATTAGGCAATATGTACTCTAGAAAAAACATTTTATATTACTGAGTATCAATTAGCCATTCGTTCTCCCCTTAATGCTGTCAAAAACAATTTGAACAAAAAAGTTGTCATACAACAAACTGCTCAGAAAACACACTGTTACTGACCTTAAATCACTTCAGCCTATAAGTCAAATCAGGTCTGCAAATAAAACTAGTAAATAATGTTTATTTCATAAAAAGCTCCTTCAGAAAAGTCATTCTGACTTGAGCCAGCTGGTAGATGCAGATGTCGACATGTGGGCAGTGAAGGCATTGAAAGGATTATGTTCAACATTCTTTGCTGCTGCACTGATTGCAGCATTGGAGAGTGAAGAAAGCAGGGCCAAATTATTTCATTATAGATTTTTTACACATGGCTTAAGTTTTCTGTATTATCAGCTAATGTGAGGAACATACAAGTTCAAATCATTGGCACGAAAGCATGAAATTACATAATAAAGTTAAAATTTCAGAGTTGGATATGTCTGAAAAGCAATATGCTGTATAACTGCTTATTGTAGAATTTCAGGCTCAAGAAATGTTAAAACTCTATAAAGAAAGGAAGAATCTTAGAAGCATGCTATGTCATGAAAAGGACGCAAATCTTAAAAATGAGAGTCACAGACACATTGAGAATAGACTGTATTATCAAAACCTCTGAACAATGCAAATTCAAAAATACAAATAACTCTGAATACCTAAGGGACCACTTGCTTCCAAAATGAACATGCTTCATTATGGGGAGAAAATACTAAAAAAAAATCCAAGAGTAGAAATTATGAGATTAACAATAATTTTATATTATATAATGTGTGGAATGTAGAAGCTTTTATTTTTAATTCAGTGCACTTCAGAGCAGATATCATGGCCTGACACAGAAAGACAATAAAAAAAGAGACAAAAAAGTTCCCACATGCCCACCTCAATACTTCAACGATCAGAAAATGCCACATGCTGTCTCTTCTGTCTCAGATGGGACACACAAAATCAGGCCCTCAGATTAGCTTGGCAGAATTAAAATTTCACACATCTCTGTTTAGTTCTATATTAAGCTGATTAACACTATGAAGAGATAACCAAATTAATATTGTATGTCACCATATAAGGGACTATTCCAGTGAAATGTCTTACTCATCTACTTATATTTAGGTCTTATACTCCTTATAAACCATATGCCATTTCCAATATATCACATCTAGGCTATATGTATACAGGCTGCATGTTATTTCATTTATTTGCATTTAATTTGTAGCCGTTATGCATATTAGTTGTCTACACAAACATACAAGAAGGAGTGAGGAATGCAGACTTGGTGCAATCCAAACTCCAACAAGAAATCACCAGGGCAACAGCCTCTGCTTACATCCTTCAGTGTAGCAGTTTCCCTGGAATGAAGGGATACAGCATAATTTATCTGACTCATAGGTATTTATATCTGCTCATTACCCACAAGAGTCTACATCCTGCTTCTAGTACATAAAATAATGGAGGGTAAAACAGTCACTGATGAAAAAACAAAATGGCGAATTTTAGGTTTGTGTTAATAAAATATCAAATGAGGAAGCAGGATACATGAAAGAAATTATTTTCAAGTTCTTAGAAACAATATTTCATATTATACATGGCAACTTCAACCCTGAATAATTTAATGTGGTTTGATCTGTACTTGTAAACAGATGAACAAAAACATGGACTTGCAGATTAACTGTAGACATATTAATGATTTCTGAAAATTAATTTCACTGAATTTATCAGACTACTAAGCATTTGAGTAATTTTTTTCTTTAAACTATAATCTGTGAGCTAATGCTTGTTTTCTGTTTTTAATCCCTCCATATCATCATTTTGGATAGTTACAAACACAGCTCAGACACCAGTAACCCACACTCTGCTGTCACTTTTTTTACTGTTTGAAAACATCTTGCTTGGCAATTATTTTCGTTATGCTTATTTTATTGTTAATGCCATTTTCCTCACAGTCTTCTAATTTCTTTTTGCAAAAATCTCTCAAAAAATTATACAAGTATTAAAGCAATAACTAGGGTTTTTGGCAGTTTTTAACTTTTTACTTAGTTTCAGTATCCCTTAACACTATTCCTTCTAATTCAGGTCATCACACTGCTGCTCTCTGCTGTCTGCAAGAAGAATCCACAAGAAATTACAGATAAGGTATTTATTTTGGGGTCTATAACATGCATATATTTACTTAGAATTTTTTCATTCCTAATTTTCTTTCTTAGAAGAATCAATTCTAACTGGCAAACACCACGAGCTAGCAAACACAAGAAGAGTCAGAATGTTTTGCAAAGTAGTTGCACTCACACTTGAATTTTGTACAGATTATTATATATGTTCTTGTCTGGTTTCACCTTTACTCCCTAATTCTTTCCTTCTGTTTTATCACAACCAGATAAAAAAATTCCATCAACAATGCTTTTCAGTATATGCAATGAATGGAGAATTAGCTCCAAATTTCCACACCAGATCCTGAAAATTATCTCTACATGGGCTGACTTCAGAAAAGTTCAAGGAAAATAATTGTCACTTAACAGTAGTTTCCATATTTTCCATCACGACATTGCACACAATGAAATATTAAGAGATAATTCTCTTGGAAAAATCCTATGTTAGCAGAAAAATTTTAAACATAGGAAATCCTTAAACAGCTCAAAAATTTAACAGTAGAAGATGCAAACCCCTACCATTCTTTATGATTTTTAAAATAGTTCATTTTAAGTCATTAGAATGAATCCTTGTCAATCAATGACCCAGTACATGAGAGGTCTAATTGTGTGAATGTGTATATTAGATACAAGTCCAAAACCTTTACACAAATGCAATGTTTTTGTGAGAACATAGGCTTAATTTATAATAAGAAAAAATAATGCAACTGAAAACTCAAAATTTTACAGAAAGTGGATTTAGGTGTCCCCCATTTTTATGGTTTTGTTCTCCTGAGATTCAGTTCATGGTGCTCCTTTTTCTTGCCTCATCATTTCTCATTTCTGTTCTATGGTACCATCTATAGTCTTCTGAATAAAACCCTTCAGAATTCTGAAAATCTGACAGTTGTGCCTAATTACATGTGCAACACCATACACAAGCAGAGCTACAATTGAAGTTGTTAATCTATTTTTGCACGAGTCTATTAGAGATGTTCTCTTTTATAGTTTGGCTGGAAACACAGCTAGCCTATTTAGACTTTGGCCTCTTGCTCCAGAAATGTCTTCATTTTATTTAGGATGCTTTTTCTGTTCCAGTTCCTGATACATTGGAAAAAGGGGCCTCTAAAAAAATTCATGAAAAAAATACTAATGGGAACAACTTACAAATACAAATTTTTCTGCATTGTGAGTCTACAATAGAAGCTGGATTGCCCCCAACACATGGATGGGATTAGCCAGTCTTCCAGGTGCTCATGGCTCAAGCAATAAACAAAACTGTCTTAATTACGATTTAACATAAATTAGGATTAGCATACCCAGGAAGGCTTAGTGGGTTATCAGCAGTGTGCATTTTACCTAAACTAGCATTTTGTGTACACTCAGTTATACTGTTCCTTTATCTCCTAAAATAGGTTGACTACTACACAAAAGGATTTTGTGACAGGTAAAACAGGATTTCCCAAACTCTGTATAAAATGTAAACCTAAAAGCATTACTACCCAATCCAGAGAACAGACACCTACAACACCAAAGTCTCAGCTGTGAAGGAGGACATGGAAAAGTAAGGATTTTAACTCATTCATAATTCTGACTAAAAGTTCACCTTTGGGTCTCTAAAGAAAGAATTCCCCCACTAAGGTCAGCAATTTGCATTTCTGTTTCCCCATTCTTGCCAGATTCGGCCAAAATATCATGAACAGCTTTGGCAGAGTTGCCATCACCAGGACAGTTAACATTTCCACAGGAATATCAGCAACTCCAGCTCTCCTGCAATGTATTGCTACAGAGGAGTCCAAAAAGACCACACATTGCAATCCTATATTAGGACTCGCACATAAGATCTTGCACTTTAGGAACAAAAAGCTCACAAATCCAAATATGTTTCAAGCAAATAAATCATATTTTGCAGTTCCTTCAGACACTGATAAATATTCCAGGAAATTACCAAGAAAGGATTTAATGCAAGCATAGAACTTCCCGTGACAATACTCTAATAAATCTGTAAAATTTATTGTGTGATAAGTCTTCTGTATGAGAAAACGATGACAAATGTGTTGTAAAATCTCTGTGAAAAGAAATCAGAAATACTAAAAATCAATACCTAATTCTGGCAAGGCTGGAAAATGCTTTCAACACTCTCATGGTTAAACCCCAGATGGCAACTCAGCCCCACACAGCTACTCACTCCCTTCCCACTAGTGAGATGGGGGAGAGAATTAAAGTGAGAAAATTCGTGGGTTGAGATAAAGGCAGTTTAATAGGTAAAGCAAAAACCACAAACGTAAGTAAAGCAAAATAAGCCATTCATTCACCATTTCCCACGTGCAGATAGGTGTTCAGGCATTCCCAGAACAACAGGGCTCCATCACACATAACAGTGACTTGGGAAGTGACCCCAGATGTGTCCCCTCACAATTCCTTGTGCACTCTCAGCCTCCTCACTGGTGGGGTGACAATCAGGAAAGGCCTTGGCTCTGGATAAGAGCTGCTCAGTGATAATGAAAACATCCCTGAATTATCAGCACTGCTCTCAGCATGAATCAAAAACATAGGTTCATATTAGCTACTAGGAAGAAAATTAAATCGACCAGTCAAAATCAGCACAAATACTATACCAAAAATATCAGCAGAATCAAACTTCAAAAGTAGTTTTCTGATGTAAAAAAAAATAAAAAATAAAATAAATAATAAAATAGAAGCTCTTTTTTTAAAATGGGATAGCGCAGAGGTGAGGGCCTGGTAGTTTTGAACCTTTGCCTTACACTGTGAATTTTATTCTAGAAAAAAACGTGCTCCAGGTATACCATTTCTATAGAACAGTTCTATACAACTAGAAAAAAAAGTCGGTTACCAGAAGACTTAGCATTCAAGGAAATTCTGATTTAGGGCTTAAAAGTTTTTACCTTCTAGCTATTTTCTCCACTGTCATTGTGCCACACAATTCCTATTGTACTAATCCCTGACCAAGTGCTAAGCTCCTGGTTTTTCAAGAGAACTCTTGTACACTTGGGCCTACACAGATGCAACTAAGTGGGGATTTCAGTGCTCTCTCTCAGCTGACCTAAGAGGTTTATGCAAAAGAGATAACAGAAATAATAAAGAAAACAACATAAAACCAGTTCTGTTTGGGAGATGTGGAGTCCAACAACTGTAAATGGTGCACAACTCATATTGGAATGGTCAGTTACCTTTGTTATTTAAGATCAAATATCACAATAATTAGAAGGAAATTACTGAATTGCTTCTGCCAGTTGTAATGAATTAATAGTTTGTTCTTCCCTCTTTGGATACAGAATTAATTCTTGGCCTATATTGGCATTTCTCTCACTGGAAAATTTAATTTGCATCATTAAAGCCCTGAGTCTATTACATTTGCAACTGACACAGATGTACACTAGGAAAAAAAACTGTATAATTTTGGTAACTTTGTTAATATGATGATTTTAAATGTTATTCAAAATTCTACTTAAACAACAATAATCTGCTTTAGTTAAAGGAAATCTTACATTATCGGCAACAGACACAAAAATATATTTCACTAATAACAGATCTGACTTCTCACATAGATTCTGATAAAATTTAACCACATTTAATGTTGGAGGAATTAAGTGCTTTGCTGAATATAGATTCTCTTTCTTGATTCCTCAGTTCCATAGTGGCATTACGACTGATCTTACAAAGCAGGAAACCAATACCTGCCATTGTTCAGATCCATTGCCTGGGACAATGCTATCAGTAAATCACACAAAAACTAAAGGTGACACGCTTGGACTTGACACTTGATTTCGTTTTAATAAAAACCAAACCAGCTTTTTCTTAATATTAACAGCAAAAATGTGAACATGTCCATAAAAATACAATCATGCCCTTAAACAAATTTACTATGAGAAGAGACTGTAGTAGTATTCTGTTTGATACACTGTTTGATACTACCATGCAGCTCGGGTGGCAATCACTGCTTCACAATTTCACCAAAATTAGATAGAGTTCAGGTGCCTTGCACCAAATATAAAAATATATAAAGTTAAGATTGATTTCCTAAAGAATTAACAGGTTGACATGAAGATAAGCCATCCATAGTAGAAGCTGGAGTGGTTTTAAGCACCAGTAGGTGATATGAGGCTGTCCAGCACTTAATACAAGGCCACATTTTTATTCACACCCAAAAGGAACCAATTAAATTAATGTCCTGGAAACAACCACATGTCCACTGTAAATCTTTATGCACTATTACATATATATTATTGTTTGCTTTCCAATGTCATCGCAACAATTTACCCCTCCCCTCTCACAGTTCAGATACTGCCTGCACCTTGAGGACAGACAAAGGTATGATGCTCAATAGTGAAAGTTATAATTGGAAATTATCACAATTGCCCTTAAGAACATTTGTTTAGTAACATCAGAGAGTTGCTCTTTTCCCTTTTCCCAAAACTGAAGGTATTTTAACTTCTATATGGCTGTTGAAAGACTGCAACAAAAATATGCAGAGCAGAAAGTTCCAAATACCCACTGTAAATCCTCCTTAAACATAAAACAAGACTCAGTGCAATAAAAATGTGTACTACTTAGCATGAGGGGAAATGTTTTAGTCCCCTGAGAACTCCTATCACTCCAGAGTAATAGTTAAACTTCAGAGTCTCATGAATAAAATTTTAGCTTCAGTTTAAGGAGATGCCATCAATTCGAAAGCAACTCAGTATTCCACCTAATACCAAAGAACACAATACAAAATTATTATTACTGACTGTGATTTCAGTTTTCTGTGATTTTCAATTGTTACTCTGCTCATATGACTGCATTCTACAATGGTATCTTGGCTAATAAAAATTAGCTTTAACTTTTCTCTAAGACTTCTTGGGAATTTTACCAGCACTAGCTCCTAAATGCAGGGAAATAAAACTGCATTTATAGAAAGATCATCTGCAGTGATGATTCTGGATTTCCACAAACACTCATAACATGCTGACATAAACCACTGTACTTGTAGTACTCCCTGGAAGACTCAAGTCAGTCACCTGTTACTGCAGTCAAGCTCAAGAAATGCCACTTATGAACAGGATCTATGATAGCATCGAAAAAAAAAGGGGGGTTTCAACTCTGCTCCACAGTCTCCATCCTCACATGGTTAAGACTGCCTTCTTTTTTTTCTCAAATCCATTGAAAATATGGATTATATTGCAGTACAGATATATTGCAAAATAGCAACAGAAAAATACCTTTACAAAATTAAGATATAATAATTTTCTTCCTACTTTGGCCATCTCAAAAAGACAAAAATATCTTTAAAAAATTATCATCTCCATTTTCTTATTGCAGTGGGCGGGGGCAACCATCTGTGACATCATGGAGCAGCCAGAGATTCCGTATTAAGATTTGCCGTCCATGTCGTCATAGAGAAGAGTTCTAAGAAATGACAGAGAGGCCCTTCCAATTGGCCTGGGCAGGTGTAACTGTCCGTGAGATCACAGAGTGACCAGTACCACGGTGACAGCCCACATTTCTGCTACACCAGTGCCCCAGGAAGCCACCACCGGGTGTGGACCATAGGCCACTAGGCACTGCCCATCATACACGGCAACTCCCACTGGGGCAGTTCCCTGCAGCTGTCTCACCATGGATGCTGTGGTGCTTAGAATGAAGGGCTACACCCTTGGCAACATGCTGGGAGAGGGCTCCTACGGCAAAGTGAAATGTGCCTACAGCCACTGCCTGAAGCGCGAAGTGGCCATCAAGATCATCAACAAGAAGAAAATTTCTCAGAATGTCCTGGAAAAATTTCTCCCCAGAGAAATGGAGGCTTTAAAATGCTTGCACCATCCCTCAATCATTGAAACCTATGAGATTTTTGAGACATCAGTTGGGAAACTGTACATCGTGATGGAGCTGGGGGAAAAGGGAAATCTCCTGAACTACCTTAGCATCCACGGACCGATGGAAGAGGGCTTCGCTCGCATCAGGTTCCAGCAGTTGGTTTCTGCCGTCAAGTATTGCCATGACATGGGCTTTGCCCACAGGGACCTGAAGTGTGACAACATCCTCCTTGATGGTGATCTTAAAGTTGACAGACTTTGGCTTTTCAAAACACTTGGCTCAGGATGCAAATGGAAAAATCATTCTCAGAAACACTTTCTGTGGGTCACTTGCATACTCGGCCCCTGAACTGCTTGAGCATATTCCTTGTGACCCCAGGATTTCTGACATGTGGAGCCTGGGCATCATCCTGTTTGCAATGCTCTATGCTTCAAAACCATTTGATAGTTCCAATGTCAAGAAAATGCTCCATACTCAGAAACAACACAAGATTCCGTTCCTCAAGTCAAAACGACTGTCTGCAGAGTGCAAGGACCTCATTTACCACTTGCTGCAGCCTGATATGTCTCTGAGGCTGCGCATAGGTGAAGTTCTGCAACATCCCTGGCTGGAGGCTCCAGAGTCCACGATCCAGAATCCTCTGCTAGCTGGAATAGAGGGCAATCCCAAAGCCAGGGCAGGAAAAAGCCTGAACAAAAGGAGAAAGGAAAATTCCATTGTGCTCAAGTGTAGGGAGTGGAGGAGGAAATCAGACCCCCTAAAGGATGGTTCGTTTCAATGAGATCACAAAGTTGCCTAATTTGTGAACTGCATTAATTTAAACTCAAATTAAAGAGAACTTGTGTAAAATTCTGTGCCATGTCTCCATATACACATGGTTCTGTTTTCTCTTCTGCACAGTACATTTGAATGAAGTGCTTTAACACTGTCAAAGTCAGGACTATGAAAGACGTGAGGGAAATAGAGAGGGAGAAATTTTAAAATATATAAACAAACTGCAGAGGAGCAGATTGTATGACATACATGAAAGAGGAATATTATTTCAAATATGGTAATATAGTTTTTTATAGCTTAATATCAGAACTAGTGCACTTCATAATGATTTTACAACAATTTCATATCTTAGACTCTAGGATCTGCCTAGATGTACTGCCCACAAATCAAAATTCAGATGATATTCTCTTTCTTCCAGTTCAGCATAGGTTTGTGTATCTTTCAAATTTGAGTCTTTTAACAAATAAGTGCCCAATATAAGCCATATCCACAGACTTAAAAAATTAACAGAGTTACAAATCAGTTTTACCATAACCCAGTTTTAAGTCAAAAGGAATTGAGGAAAAGTTTTCATTAATTAGCAAGGGAAATTTTAAAAAACACAGGTCCAAGTATCGGCTACCTTTTAACTGGACCCTGTTGGCTGAGGAAAAGACATGCAAGAATAACCGATTTGGTTTTTCTGTAACAAGAAATATATTAGACATTAGAAACAAATCATCTAACTTCAGCGCTATGATTATTCAACCTCGTACATAAAAAATAACGTGAATTATTTTACTTGCGTTATGTACTGCCAGCAAAATACAGATTCAACTAGATAAGACATGCTAGCACACATTAAAAGTTTAGCCACTTTCTTTAAAAAAGCATCAAAAAATTTTATGTGAGTTAAATCTAGTCCCAATGGAGACTTTGGGAGCTTTGCTACTCAATTCCTTGGTTCAAAAATAATTGCCTGCCACTAAAAGTAAAGCTAACTGCATGTATTCCACAGGTTGGCTTGGATGGAAGCATTTGACCAGTCTACTAGGGTATCCATCCAACACCTGGGAATGCCATGCACACAAATAATTACTATTAATATAGTATTGGCTAGAAAGGGTCAGGCTATTATATTTAAGTGATTATAAAGCAGAGAAAAAGTGCTACTGAAAAACAGCAAAGTGTCAAAAAAAACCCTAATGCACAATTTGACAGGGCAGAATTCATCTTTAGCTATTATTTCATCCACTACATTTTACAGAAAATATGCTGTTTCCATCAAAATATTATGTAAAAATACCAAACAAAAAATACTGCTATTGACAAAACCGTCAGAATAAAAAAATAACCAACACTCCAGCATCTAATCATAATGGAAAACTATTATTTCCATCTAGTAAGTATGGACAGCAACCTATTCTGGCAGAAAAATACTTTTTGCTTAATGAAATAAGAGGTGATTCTTGAGGCTAAGAAGTCAAATGCACCCTGGAACAACTACAAGCCTTACTCTGAATAGTGTTCTGCCTCACAGAATGAGTTAAAAGTTGGATTTTACAAACAGCCGTTCAGCAGAGTTCTTATTATCCTAAGTAATCTAAAGAGAGACTAAGTAAAATACAGCTTTAATTAACACTCATTGCTAGTCGTAGAAGAACATGATGTATTTCCACTGCCATATGGTTAAGAAGCCACAACCATTGAAAAGGCACTTTGCTAGTAACAGACAAATAAAATGGAGCTTGTGAAGTCCTTGAGATAGCAATTCAATAGAAAAGCCTAACAAAGCTTAAAAAGATACATTTTTTGATGGCTTCTCCTGGGACCAAAACACAGTAGCAAAAAGAAGGTGAAGACATGGAATATATTTTCTTATTCCATTTTACCTTTGTCACTTACATGAAGACAACTCCAGTTAACTTAGCCACTCCTCAGTTTCCTCCGCTTCTTTCTATTTCCTCAGATTTCAAGAGGAATTAATACCATGCACCTGGAATTGGTGAATGAAAAGGAAGATTGTTGTATTAACTAATGTTTCAGATCAAAATTTAATCTGCACTTTCCTCTACACATTACAAGTCCATGATTAAGTGAATTTTAGAATCATTTTTTTCTTAGCTAGAAGTGTCCGCACCTTCTTATCTTACACTGGTGGCACTTAAAATTAATGGTTTTTATCTTACAGATACAGCAGTCATAATAAAAGTTTAAGATAACTATTTAAATTTTGTCTGTATTAACATTATAATGTAAAGAATCCTAATTCCATTGGCCTTGATAAATCTGAGATTAAACTCACTCAGACATTTTATCTTTCCTGCCCTTAGAACAGTTGAAGAAATTCACTTTAAATATTAATTGTATTTCTTCTTTTAATGATCTTTGGTCATTTCCATAGATTTAATTTGAAAATAAAATTATTTCTAGTACTTACTGGAACACTGATAATGAAACTACTGAAAAAATTTTCTTTGTTTAAGAATCAATTGAACTCATTTGAAGGGATTGGATTCTTGAGTTTACGTAAACAAGAATTTGCCTCCATTTCTGCTCATTGGACTCAGAGCCTTACAATCCATTGTGGACACAATTACAAAATAAATTTCAGAAATCTACAATTTATCAACAATTCTCAGTACTATCCCTTGAAACTCCATGCCTAATATTTATTGCAGTATATTTCAAGACTCAACTTCACAACAAAACTGTGTAAGATTTCTTTCCAATTCCTGCAAGAGTTTTTAGTTCAACAACAGCTAATTATTTTGCTCACACAGATAAAATAAGACATCACACTTCTAAAATAAGACATCTAAGCATGATTGCAGTGGTCTCTGCAGAGCCACTAGAAGTGCTTCAAGACACAAAATGGAGAACTCCATTGGATAAATTTGGTAGTGGTACAAAATGGCATGTTTTGGTGGAACTGTGCAGCATTTGCAAGCAGAGACCCACACCAATTTGACCAGGGACACCGTGTAGAGGACAGCACATCAGCATCCTGGAGTCTCGCTGTACTTTCTATAAGGAGGCTTGATTTTTAATTTGCTAGTTATGTGAGGGTGTGCTTACCCCCCTCTCTGCCACAACCACCAGTGGGGGTTGTGGTGCCTGCATCCAGCCTCCTGTGGACTTTGGGGGATGGACAGCTACAGGGCAGCCAAGAGCTGTCTGGAACAGTGACCCAGACGTCTTGCCAGTATGCAAATATCACAATAAGTCAATCATCTTACTTTATAAATAGTGGACAGCCCAGGGCCCACGGAGCTCTCCCACATGGCACTGGGCTGCACGCCAGGATCTCCCCCTGAGTAGGGACAACTCTCAAGGTTACTCCTCAAGGCTGAGAGATTCCTTGCCACAACAGATCCTCAGTAAGTGCTAAATAGCATGCTAAATTTCGAAATCTAAGCTAAGTAGCATGAAGGATTGATTGTACACACATAATCCTTTAGACATAAACTACTGACCAAGACTGGGACGAGGACTAGATCCAACTGCAGTTTGAGAAGTTCTGAAAGCAAGGGAGTCCTTTCTGAACCTCATCAGTGGAAGGGTCTCCCTGGTAGCTTTTTCTGACCTTGTCCTCTAGGTAGTAAATAATCAAGTGCACCTGGCCACCAAATCTTGTTCAAGCACTGTCACATTTACCACTGAATTTTGTTAACTCACCGTTTTATGTAAATAAAGTTCGCTATTGCTTCTCTCCTGCAAGTGAAGTGTCCATTCGTTACAAGGTGCAGCGAATAAAGGGAGTAGGTAAGAGGGGTTAACAAAGCAGCATTAGAGGGAATAAACATTTGCTGATTCTCCTAACACAGAAAGGTAACAGCAAGTTGTCTGTCATACCATTTGACAGCTTGTAAAGGTATGAATGACCGCCTTTAATAGTGGTGATGTTTACTGCCTCAGAAACCAAAACTCCATTGACCTGAACAGAAACGGTCACAGTCAGTAGAGCTTCATAAATACAACACAGTCAAATATTTCAGTTTCAGTATTGTGGAACTTCTTGAGCACTTAACAGTCCTACTAAAAAACTCAAGATTATTCATGAGAAACACAACAGAACTAAAATTAATTTGCAGAACCTGTGTGTTGAAAGTTGTTCATGACAAATTTTAATGGACCTGAATCAAAATTCATTACAATTAATTTGGAGTCTTTAGTACTACTATTTGCATCAGCACCTAAACCCTTGTCTTATTTACAAAGATAGTTCATAGAATGCTAAGTTTTGCCCAAGCAACTTCTGCAGGATGAGAACATCTAGACACATTAGGTACTTAGTTTACTAGACGACGTTAGACAGCTAAGAATAGCATAAGTTCCATACCCATTGCAACATTTAATACCTTTATCTCATAATACCCTCGTAAAGAGGAAGAATAATAGTATTTCAACTTTACAAAGTGAATCTGAAGCACAGAATAAACCCAGAACTTTTCAAACATATTAAGTACTCAGGTCCTAAGAGTGCTAAGTGCCTAATTACTGTTTAAAATATGGCATACATGTCTTAGACTGAGCTACTGAGAAACAGAATCTGTCACAAAAGTGATCTAAATCAGTCATGAACTACATAGAACTACTACAATGCAGCAAAGTACCTCCCAGGATATATTCACCTGCACTTTAAGAAACAGTGTGGGTTAATCAGAATGAAATCTCTGCTTTACTGATACAAAGCTGTAAGCTTTAGATTATCCTAAAGCATGGGCAATCCACTGAGGAACTATATATTCAGATAGTTTTTAATGAATATGTATATATGGGTCTTTTTATTACATTCCTTAAGGGAAAATATTACATCAAAGCAAAGCTAGTTTGGCCTATTACAGAAATTATTTCTTGTGTATTCTTCAATGTGTTTAAGAAACAAGTTTCCTCAGTAATAAATATTTCTTACAAGAAGAGAGAAAATTTTAGTTCATTATTTTCCAAATTAGTTAAAGAAAAAAGGCCATTAAATGGATCTGGACTGCCCACCTCTACTCCAAAATAGAATCTTCCTCTCTTACCAATCCCAGTTAGTAAGACAGGGAAAAGCTGCTTTGGAGTTAACATTTCCCTTGGTTCTGTCTCAGTGACACAGTAGCAAGTTGGAGCCACCACTCGTCACTACTTTCCACTTAGACACTGAGCCACTGACTGCAATCCTTTGAGCGTGACCAGCCAGCCAGGAAGGCATGTTTAATTTTGAAGATCTATTACATCTATGAAATCAGAACTTATCAATGCAAAGCAAACCTAAAGCCACTTGGCAACATTGTGATTTGCTATAAAGAGGCCATTCAGTGAATAAGCAACTATTTCAAGGGTTATGTTTGAAAATGCACCAGAGCAACAGATTTATGGATTTATAACAATAAAAAGACCATATTTAGAAAACTGATAGATCCAAAGAATTCAAAAGTAATAAAAAGTGTTCTGCTTGGCTTCAGTGAGCTCTGCTTAAGGACATAGTTAAAAATAGTACAAGGTTATTCATTGCACGACCATGTAAGACCAAGAAGTCAAACACAACCACTGCCTTATAAAAGGACAGATGTGGCATGACTAATATTGACTTTCCTACTCTGTATGTTTACTGAAAGATTAGCATAATCTGCCATTTATTTTGAGACTGAAATTAGAAAGATTATATGAGATCATTTTGTCCAAAAGACAGATAAGATTGATGTGGAAGAGAAGTCCCTTCAAAGACTCCCTGGATTTTCCCCCACATTCTCAGCTCTTAGAGAAAGGAAGGAGATTCTTTCTCACTCCACAGAAAAGGTGTCCATCTGACTTGAACATAAGGATTACTTAAGAACTTGTGTTAGTCTTTCTCAGGATTTTTACCAGAAGACATAACTAATATTGATTTTTGAGAGCCCCACCACCTGAAGACTTGAAATCAGACAGAAGCAAGTGCCACATACAATGCCACTCAAAATCTGCAGGCACATGAAAGAGTGTCTAACATTAAATTCCTTAAAAGCCAAAAGTAATCTTAAGTTTCAGAAATGGTTTATTATTCAAGTACTCATTGCACTGTATCTGAAATAAAATGAGTTAAGAGGAATCATTAGCTTTTCTATCATTTTAATGAGGAACTTCACAATATAATTTGATATTCTAGTGCACTCCACTTCAATAAAAGTTCTTGTGTAGTCAAAAATTCTGAACACATCTAGAAGTTCTACAATAGCTAGCTTTTCTGACAGCACCTTAAGGAACAGTCATGCAATTAGATCTGCTTTCATTGATGCATTGCAGTGAAAAGCACAAGCATCAATATGAAAGAAAATAAAATCAAATATTATTCATTATGAACAAAATAATTTCTAAGATTAAAAATTAGATGTCACTTTGGACTATTACAGTCATTTGTATTTTTCTCCATTTTCTCTTTAAAAGCTACATGTTATTCTATTAGATTTTTATTGATATCCAATCAGTCCTGTAATAATTTGAGTACATCTTCTTTTTCTGTTTTATTTCTACCCTAGAGCTTGAGTCATTACAGAATTTCTCAGAAATCATAAATATGCATTTCAAAGTTAGTATAGGATTTGGATCTCAAGGACAAAACAGTGGTTTGTTTTGCACATTTCTCTCCCTTCTGTCACCAGAAGTAAAAGTAGCATCATTTCACTTTGAGGTAAATAAGGTCTTTCTACTGGCAAAAAGCACTGATAGAACTGAGACAACGTAGAGATGGAAATCAGTAGGGAAAGAAACCAAGTACATCAGTATGAAAAGGCACTTAAGTTATCTGTCAAATGTGGCTTTAAAATCTTCTGTAGTACAGTTTACTTTCTTAGTGGCCGGTATGTGGCATTTTCATTGCTTAGCCATATTCTTCCAGTGTTGATTATCAGACAAGAATAGAACCAAGCTGCATAAGAGATGTGAAAAAAGGTTCGCATATAATTGTGCCACAATTAACAGTATGTTAATTAGAAGGATTATGGTAGCATTTTCTTGCTGTGGTTACATTTTCTCTTATCTCAAAAGTTTTGATCACAAGGCCAAAGCAGGAAAGTTGATAATTCCTTTTACCTTCCCATCTGTGTTCTTTGAAAATTACACCAATTTAGCAGTAGAGTGGGATGGTTTCAACATTCTGTTACACAATACAAGAACTGGAGACTGACAAAGAACTGCTGGCCATAGTGGAAAAGAATAATTTCTGTTATCAGGCAGTTCTTTAGATATGAAAGCCTAAACCATAGAGTATGCTGGTT
Organism: Serilophus lunatus; assembly: GCA_013399895.1. Classification (NCBI taxonomy): domain Eukaryota; kingdom Metazoa; phylum Chordata; class Aves; order Passeriformes; family Eurylaimidae; genus Serilophus; species Serilophus lunatus. Next base: position 676,320 of record VXBA01004426.1, on the reverse strand, counting down.
TAACAAACACCATGGTTCTCATACTCTGAACGTGTGAATGTATTGTCACTTTTGTAGCAGTCTAGCCCACTGAATGTTCAATTATTTTTTTCTTTAGGGGAACAGAGTTTTTTTCATGTATGTTTTTATAGATCTCAACTATTCTTACCATTGAAACACTCATATTTGCAAATAAATAAAAATCCGAGCAAAATCTCAGGGCTAAATCTATTGTCTAATGGTGCCATAAAAGGCATCAATCAGAAATGCCCATGGATAAGACTCAGAATTACACAAAGATGAAGCAGCTAGATCACTCTACTTTATAAATTACACCAAATGGTTTATTACTCTCAATGAAGAAGGAATCCTTAAAAGCCCAAAGTAATGTATTGCTACACTTAATGTACATCCTCTATCCTAGAGAATATTTTATTTAAATATGCTAGAATCTCAAACTCAAAATCTCCACCCATTTTCAATAATTTTGCTTTGGTGTGGGCAATAGATTTCACTATTTAAAAAACACTATTAGAAGATGATGACGTGATCCATTAAAAAGTTTAGAAGTTAGCTTGCTTTCCAAAAGTCCAAATGAAGTCTTTGAGGCCAGCTATCACATGTTCCCATGAAAGGTTCTACTTGAACCTTTTACTCTTACATAAAAATTGATTATCAAATCAGGAAGCTAAACCACCTCAACAATAAATAACAGAAAATGTCAAACACTTGCTTTTCACTTTCCTTTCCAATCACTTTTGTACATTAAGCACATTGCCTGGGACATGGGATGCAAGCCAGATGAGGAAGACAGAAAAACAGAACAAGAACAAGGTCTAAATATACAACATGAAATTCAACTCCTGGTATCTAAGGTGTTACATGCACTTTTACATTTTTACTACTTAAACTGCATTGAGCACAACATAATTTTGCTTTAAAAATTTGCATCAATGATTTATGCAGTTTATTCCACTTCTGCATGTGTCTCCCCAGTCTTTACTCACGTAACTTTCACATAGTCCAAACAGTACTGTCTATATACTCCAAGAAAAAACATTTACTGGTATTGGAAAAGTAAGGATGCAGATTTTGTAAGATTGCACAGAAGGCTAGACAATGCAATATATTGGCCACACATCAGAAACATCTTTTACAACTTTAAAGTGATTTAATTTCCCTACATGAAATGTAGTGGAATTTATTTCTTGATAGATATGTTACTTTAGAATAATAATATTGGGGGTAAAACTTAACAACTATAAATCAGGAGGTTGCACATGGTAATACTGATTTTCATATTAAACCTTCTCCTTTGTTATGTTTAATATGTTATAAAAGTCTTTACTGAAATTGCACGTACACTTTATACCTCTGAAAAAGGCCTTCAGTTTCCCATAGTTGCTTCACCTCTGTATTCAAAAGAGGTGTGAAAGACTACATCAAGAATTCTGGTAATTCAGTGTGGCACAAGCACCACTGCCTGTTAGCATGAGTAAAATTTTAAAATTAACTTAGCAAACAAAAATAAAAGAAGAAAATTGTCCAAAAAAAGCATCTGACTCAGTCTTTCCTGTCCTCTCTCATTTAATGCCACAAGTATTTCCAGACTACCTGATCTAATACTTCTGTAAATCCTGAGGACTTCTTAACTCCAAAATATGTACTAATAATGCACATTCAGATCAATCAATCAGCACTAATCACCAATTAAATTACCTAAGAATTAGTTATACCCATTCCATCCAACTTCTAAACATCTATAAAATGTACCAATATCATCTCTAAAATAAAATTTTCTCTGAGATTAAGCACTGAAACAAATTAAACTTTATTTTCTTATTGGCTTGAAGACGACTCATGACAAGGTTTCAGGTGCAACATGTTGCAAGGATTAGACCCCTCCTCAATCCACACCCAACTGATTTATCTATGACAGAGAAGCACTGTGCTGTTTACACTTACTCCGATGCTATTAATTCCACTATTGTACCTAAAAAAATCTATTTGAAGTGCCATTTAATCAGAAGTTACAGTTCAAAGCAAAGAAATAGTTGCACAAATTGCACAGTGTGTGTACCCGGTCGTTCCAGAAAGACCAGTTTAAAAAGTGTTTGTGCACCTAATAACCCCAAGTAGCTGCCTACTGGGATTTTATACAAAAGACCCTAAGCAAGCCAAAAGTACAGTTCAGAGAAGTCTCATAACACCAAGTGTACACTTCCCAGAATGGACAATTGGTTCAAAATATGTTGATGGAGAGGTAGAGAGAAACTTGACATTTTTGGCTGTGAGGATGGCACTACATGTCTAACAATACTGCATGAGATTAGACAAGACTACACAAGATTAGTGACATCAAGTTTCAAAAGCCACAATTATATTTTGAAATACTTAATGATTTACTGTATTTTAATTACAAATTTTAAAACCTGAAGAGTATAATCAAATATAATTCTTTACAGAATTTTACACATATGTATAATTATCATATAAATTAAGTTTCTTTAGAATACAAAAACTGAAAGCCTAATCAGTATCCAGCAAGTGTTTAATTACACATTGAAGTTTATATTTTACAGATAACATTTTGAAAAGCACCTGATCTTCAAAGCAATGAAAAGTGAAGGTACAAACAGACTTTTATGTAATACATCCAGTATCAAATGCATCTGTGTGAAGAGTAATTATTTTAAATACATTTCCTCATAGATGTATTTGTGTGTGTGCATGTGACACTGAATAACCATAAAAAAGTAAACCAAAAATTTCTCTGAAGACAACATTTTTGCCTCGGAAGCAGCAAAGGTTTTTTAAATTGAAAATTGTCACAATGGGTCTGAACAAATACAGTGTGCAATTCTGATTGAAATTTAGACTTTAATAGAATTTTCAGACTTGATATGGTCAGAGGAGTGTGACACTACGCTTTGGCCACATGCCCCACAATTTCCACAGCTGAGTATTTCTGCCCATCCATAAAAATAAACAGGTCCACTTTACCAAAAGCTCACTACTAAGGTAGTCTCCTTTCTTTTATACATTTTCAAGTAGGACAGAAATTTGAACCGCTTTCAACTAGACAATATTTATATAGATCTGTGTGCATTTTATGCAGCCTGGAAGGAGTTCAAATGGAAAAGAATGAAAATACGGAATGCATAAAAAGTATCTGCTCATGTCTTACTGCACAAGTTACAAGTATTTTGTACTCAAGCCTCTCAGGAATAAATTTAGCTTTAGTAAATTGAAAGGGCCTTGGATATAATTATTATGTATATCATGGCCTCTGCCTTACAAACACTGACTGAGGACATCACAGGACTAAGTGTGCAAACTGAACCAATTAATGTGTTTTTAATAGCACTGGGATATCCATGGCTGGGAGTGGAATCATAAGTAGAACAACATCACAAAACAGGGAAAAGTGGGTGGCATGCTAAATGTATGTTTTGTAAGTGCTGAATGCCAGTATTTGCAAACATACTAAATGATGCACAGGTTTCTTGGACAGTGTAGCCTTTTTGATATCACTCTACTGAAAAAAACACACATTAAGTTTTGGTTGTTTTCTAAAAGCTTAAGAAAAAACACAGTGAATAGGAACATTCTGACTTCTTGTAAATAGTCTTCAGCCTTGCTTTCTCTGAATTTGCAAAATCTGAATTAGTTCTCACAAACCAAAGCTTGGAACCAGTATTTATCTGCACTTCCTCTGAGATGGGCCACCTGTCTCCAGCATTGCAATTAATATTTGATAATTCTTGACTGACTCTAGACATTGTAATGGTATAAAAGTTTCACCCTTAAGGTTCTACTCCTGATTAAGTTATTCTTCTCTGATAAAATATTGACAAATTCAATCACTGATTTAAGGGGCCTCCATTTCACATTATGCAGTATTGCACAAACTTCACTGGCATTTCTGCATTCTGACAAATTCTGGAATTTAAGTCCTAAACCTTTCAAACTTAAAGTCCTAAATTTTCTTGGTAACGTCTGATTTTAAAATTAAAGTGTCAACATTAAAAATCACAAGCTTTCCATTTTGTCACTGCCCATGTGGAGATGAGAAAGGAGCACAGTAATGCTGCACCAGCAGAAATTACTCGAGATGAGAAGCCCTCCTGGAACAAATTAAGTGACATTGCCCCTATGTTTCCTTCTGCATCTATAAAACAACCATACTGTCTGTATCAAGTCTTTAGAAAAACTGCTTGTCAACATGAGATTCCTCCCATCGGCTGATATAAGCACAAATCTGTATTACAAAGTAAAGTAAAAAAAAAGATTGTGATCTACATTCCATTAATCTGCAAATGCAATGAAAAGTGTTCAGCTTTTCCAAGATTAAATTCACTATCTTCTGTAGTTCACTAGCTCTGTAAAAGTAGTCTGAAAGACTTTGCATGCTGCTGCACTTGCACTGTATTAATCATAAATCAAAGCTTTTCCACAGTATCTTCCACTTTAAAAGCTCTTGTTTCACTAGCAGTAGTTTCCCTGTATGCAGGATGTTCTGGGAATAAGAACTACCACATTTCAGAAACCTCAGGTGCTGGCATAATGGCTATTTTTACCTACTTCTTTCACTGCTTTTCTGTAATCTCTTTCTAATGATTTAAACATCTTCTAACTTTGTTTGACAGAAATGCAAAGCTGCTGCTGTATTTGATCACTAGCCTGCCTCTGGCAGGCAGCCAATAAAAGGTTTCCTTACAAGTCCTGGTAAAATTGTGTTTCCTTTTATGACTAACAAAACTATGAAAAAAGTTTCTAAACAAGGCCAACTTAGTGCTAATTTTTTTAAAGCTTTAATTCCTTACAGCCCTCAAGCCAATGACATAGAATGATGAGTGTTAACCTCACACCAAGCTCATTTCAGAGGTTGAAATAGTCATAAATGCATTTTCTGCTTGATACATGGCTGGCCTGCATGTGACACACTCGCTCATATCGAGGCACAATGGTTGTTGAACTCTACAGTCCTGCATGTTCCTGGCAATGAAGATGCTTAATTTCACACTTGTGGCAAATTACAGTTGGTGTTTCTTTAATCTCTTTGATGCATGTGTGAATCTTCAACACATTAAGAACTTTAATTGCACATTATCCCAATGTCCTATCTAGTCACAATTCTATCCCTAAAACTTAACTATACTGAATATTTCTAGTATAATGAGGCTATAAAAATCAGCAGGATTCTATAATGTGGAAAAAACTTCTCTGGGCCTCATCTGGCATGTAGATTATAACCTGAGGCATAATACTCAATATTTCATTGAACTCTATATTCATGAGTATAAAAGTCAACATTGTTTTATTAATATAGATCTATAATCTCAATCTTTAAGAATTTTTAATGTTAACAATACTGCATGTCAATGAATTGCAAAACTTGCAGCACAGGTAATAATCCCTGTATGTGAAGTGTGGAGAGACCCTCGGGCTGCAGAACCCCTGCTCTTATGATCCGAGCAACCTCTTTCAGTGCGTCTGCAACCTGTTAAACACACCTCTGAAGGGAACTTTTAATATTGTACCTCAAAGTGACAATATTGTGGATTCATCATCAAATGAATCTGATTTAAGCCTTCACTATTTCTAAGAAAATCTGTATCTGATTAAAGCAAGTGGCACATTTTCATTTTTCAGAACTGTGTAGCTGCTTTTAAGTTGAATGTGATCTCTCTATTATTAACTTGACGTTTTGTTGCAACTGAAATTCTATCTCAAACTTAGTAATCATAGCCACAAGATTACAAGCAATTAATTAGAAATGAGGTGAGTTACAATGAAAAATCAGGATTCACACGAGATTCACTCATTGTATTAACACGCATTCTACGAGGAATGGGCATTATTATCCAAGCAGTGGAATGCAGGGACTTACCTTGTAAAGTCAGTTATTCTTAAGGCATCTACCTAATTTGATTATTTATAACACTGCTTCTAGGTCTTCTAAGTCTACCTTACTTGTATAGTTAAGTCTTGTATTTTGGAGTAGGTTACAAGCTCAAAAAACCTGGCTGATGAAGGTAAATTTTGTCCTAACAAAACTACTCTTCCTATTCTATGCATTAATTTCCATTAGATATGCTTCCCTAATGATACACTAAAACAAATTCTTTGTGTTTTTTTCTCACTGCAGACGGAGTAGATCTCTGCCACAAGTCTCTTAAGCAATACATTTACATATGTAGCAACTCTCATCAATTTTCATCTTCATGATTCAAGACATACTGACATTTTTTCTCTTCACTAGTTAAGTAAATTCTTTGCTCAGTATTTCAAAGGCTGTTTTTATCCCATGTTTTTGTCAGTACATTAACAGTTTTCTAGCATTTGAGGCTGACAAGTATTAGTATCCAGACATTTACATTGCAATCAAGCCACCCATAATAAAAAGTTTCAGATCGAACCTCAGAAGCAGTGACAGTGTAGTTTTTATCATCAAGCAAGACTTGCACAATAAGATTCAAAAAGATAGTGGGAAAAAAATCAGAGAAGTTATCATTTGAATTTGGACTGAAAAATAATGCAAAGAAAGACCAAGCTTAGTATATTTAACCTCAGACAAGACACTCAAATCCATCTCCCAAATTGGACTCTTCTAATGTATTAGAAACCTTGGGTAAAAAATCATCTCTCTTCAAATATCTGTTCAAAGAGCTTCCCTGATCTCCTCTGTGTTCAGACATCTACCAGAGACCTCAGATTTCTCCAATAAATTTAAAAATACTGTTGGTCACTATTAGACTGTGATAGTTTTTCTAAATCAAAAGGCCATGCTTTGAGTGGAATAAGAATAGGGAAGAACTTCTGCTACTCCTCCCCCCAAATAAAAACTGAATCTGAAATCTTTTCTCATTAACAAAGAGGTTTTAATTTAAAACCTTGGAGACAGTAAAAAATACTTAAATCCAGCCTCTTTTCCTGATTTCCTCTGGGATTTAAGGCAGGCTGTGCAATGCAGCTGCTCTAATTAGCACAGCAAACTGCAGTTTTGCTTGTAAGAAGAAACAAATTAAAACTTTATTCTTCTGTTTCCCAGTAAACTGTACTCCCCAAATATAATAAATTCTCAGAAGAGCTGTAAAGTTGGAATATATTTCGCATAATTTTAGTTTAGGAGAACTTTTCCCACCTTTTCTTAATGTATAAGCTTGATTTTTCATTGATATTAATTTTCTGTTAATTTTAAACACTTATGCAAATGCATGAAAAATTGTACTAGCAATTGAAAAGCCTAAAAGAAACTGGTCACTAAGAATAGAGGGGAGAAAGCCTTCCACAACCTCACCAGCGTCATTTAGGTCTGTATGTATGTACAAAGCTTAAAGAATTTAAATGAAGTCATCAGCAACCTCAAAGAATCCAGGTCCACTATCTCTCCAGGGATCACAACAATCAGACTGACTTGAAATCAGATAGAGCTACTTGCACACATGTGAAAATATTCCCATTTAGAAAAGTAAGAATAACCATCTGTGCTTCTCAAGCCTACTCAGCCATTCAGTTTCATAGCACACTGCTGGTGTTTTGTTTGAGGTAACAGGTTCCTGACATACAGCAATGGTTTAATGAATCTGAATTTGGAAGTACACCTCACACTCTAGAAGTTGAAATTGTTTTCTAAATTACACTATAACTTACTGTGTAAACAGTAGTTTCTATTAAACTAATTGAAAGCCAAACTGTACTGATTTTGAAATGCAAAATAAATGTGTTACCATAGTATCACAGTATCAACAAGGTTGGAAGAGACCTTAAAGACCACCAAGTCCAACCTACAATCTAACAGCCCATCATCTAAACCATGGCACCAAGTGCCTCACCCAGCCTATTCTTGAACACCTTCAGGGTCGGTGTCTCCACTGTCTCCCTGGGCAGCAGCTTTTGACATTGTGGTGGGTTCACCCTCCCTGGACTCCACGTGCTCACCAACGTTGCTGTATCACTCCACTTCTCAGCTGTACAGAGAAGGCAAATTATAAAGTAAGGCCTGTGGATCAAAATCTAGTCAGGGAGATAATTCACCAATTATCATCAGGTAAAATGGACTCTGTATGGGGAAATTAGTTTTACTTATTACCAATCAAATCAGATTAGGGTAATGAGAAATAAAAGCAAATCTTAAATATCTTCTCCCCACCCTTCCCTTCTTCAGCAAACCTAAACTCTCCTGGTGCATGACCAGGAGCTCCAGCTGGACCCACAGGTGCCTCTGCGCTTCCTGCTGGTGCTGACACTGATCTCTTGCACTAGTCCAACCACTAAAGTGTTCACACACCCTCTAGTTTCTTGCCTGGCCGCAGCAGGTAGATCTCTGAAGAACAGAGGACAGGCTCAGTTAGGGACAGCATGCTTCACAGAGCTGCAGAAAAACTTACATTTAGCACAGCCACTAGTCACATACAAAAAAAGAAATGAAGCATCTTCCTCTACCTGACACTTCTTCCAAACTTGATCACCTGCCACACAGAGCAGTGCCAGACACTAGGTGCAAAAATATGCGCCAGCTTTTCCACTGGAGCCAATAGCAGGCCCTGTAACCCTGAATGCTGTGTTTAAGAGCGGAGGAATGAGTCTTAAGTTAGCATTTCTACTCCCATGGCCGTTTCTCCTGCTCAAATTGCATTAGATTTCACACTAAATCTAAAGCCTGACACTGCCATCTCCAAGAAAACAAATTTGAGTGATATTCTGACTGATCTAGAATAGTTTTATACCAGCATGGACTGAAATTTATCATCAGAATGAGTATTGTGTTAGATTTGTAGGTGCTACCACATTAATACACGCCAGGAGGGAAACCCATAATTAAACCCATAATTAAAATGCTATGAATATAAAAATTAGTACAAACTCAATTATGAAGTACTTCAACAGAAAACAAACACAGAAAACCAGCATGAACAGCCTAATAGCAAAACAATATTCTATTTAACATCCATTATTTTATTAATTACTTAATATGGCAAATGTCAGTCTCTCGAGTAGTAAGATTTAGACTGACCTTATAATAAATTATTTGTCAGTATAGGAAAAAGATTGGTTTTAATTTAAAAGTAATTCTACATGTATTCCTGGAATAACCTCTCTGAGATTAGTGGAAGCAAGAGTAAACTTTGCTGACTATAATCTTTACTGCAAGACATATGCATCCTGTACTACAAATACAGGATGAAGTTGAGTGTGATTTTTCACCAGTTATGGAACTTTCTAAATGGGTATTTTAAAATAATCTCAGCCAGA
>VXBA01004426.1:638047-657227 GCA_013399895.1 Serilophus lunatus | reverse complement strand
CCCCCCCCTCCCTTTTCAACCCACTACACTTTGAAAGGAGAGCTATTTCTTTTTTAATAGTTCTTAGAACTATCCAACTTTGTCTTCACAAAAGTTCCAATAAAGTTCCAATCTTTTGCCTAATTAAGAAGAGGAGCTTTAACCTGTACACTCAGTAATTCTTGCCTGAGTAGCCTCAGTCACAGTTAAATCACACCTCGTCTTCACACCTCTATTGATCTGAAGCAATATCTTTACAGGAAGAATTTTTAGCTTTGGGTTGATGCATTTGGTATAATCAGCAGGATTTTGGTGGTGAGAGTGCCCTGAGTGGGATAAGTCCAATTTCAGCCAGCTAAGAACTGCCTGAAGGGTCCCTTGGGACTGTGGCCACCCAGAGCAGCCTCCAGCTTTCCAGCAGGATGTCCTTAAAACTGGTGGTGGACATGCCTGGAAAAGCTCTTTTCTGTGTGCCAGTGACATCAGATCACAAAGACAAAATGCCAGGGTTGTACGAAACTCCCACATTAGGCACAAAGATGCACCGGAGAGCTTGGAATTGCTCAGCAAACAAACAGGCTGCAATCAGAAATTGAAACAAAGTTTTATCACTGTATTTATGGAGTACTTATATTGCATCATGGAAAGGGAATTTCATTTGTTATATGCCCAGTGCATTGGCAAATGATCACAGTGAAATAAAAAATCACGGATTTGAATTGTTTAGTCACTCTGATACTCTCCTGTACAACAAAGACTCTCAAAATTGCCATTTCTTAAGTGTTTTTGCTAAACAAATCCCTTGCTTGTCACAAGATCTCTTTCCATGAGACAATGAGTATTATTCAAATGGACACAAATTAATGCTATTGCCTTGACAGAGAGTATGAAAAGAGCACAGAGAACATGATACGACATTGTCAGTGATGCAACAACCTTCCAACTGCAAAAGTAAATAATAAATAAATAATTTGCAGGTGGCTAGACAATGTGATCTTGCAAAGGCACATTCAGACCCCACTGCCATCCACATGGTTCAGGTGCACTCACATTGCATCAACTGACAAGAGTTAGTGCAACCTTAAATACCTCCAGCACATCAAACCAAAACTTTACTTCAGTTCCAGAGAAATAGGCAAAAGAGATTAAAGAGATGAAAGCTATTCAAATCAGCCCATAGTTTTAACCAAGCTCCTCAGTTAAATAGAGGGCATTTTAAAACTCTAAAGAAGATAAAAAGAACTTTACTTTCTATGGATATGACAAACATGATTTGATTTTAAAAAATTATACAGACATTTCCAAATTTTAATTAAAAGACATTACCAGGTTCTTAAGCTGAGTGAGGGTATTTGCATAAATACTAACACGAAGATCCAAGTTCTAAATTTTCCAGTTACAGTTACTAGTCATCATTCCTCAAAAAAAAGATGTTTCTCACTTTTGAAAGCAGCCTTTTATTTAAACTGACACCTAATTTATCAAAGCTCTCCTGTCTTAAGTGGGAAATTAGTCCCCCTTTTTGCAATGTTCAGAAGTTAACAATTTTTCATCCTTTTTTCTCAAGTACAAGTATTCTGCTCTGATTCAAAAAAAAAAAAGAGAGAGCAAAAAGCAATTAATTAAAAACAAACAAACAAAAAAGAGTGAAAGAAAATTGGAATGGAAATAAAAAGCAAATATCCTTATTGTCATGTCACTTACACATTAAGAAAAATTGGATTTCCTACTACACTAGAGAAGTGATGCTAGTGAACCTAAGAGAGGTTTTGGGAAATCTGAGGAAGAAACATAACCAACACTCCCTAAAAAATAGAAGCCATCTAAAATGAACAGCTATTGTGGCCTCTTTTCTATAATTCAAAGATGAAAAATTTGCTTCCTAAGGATCCCTGTGAGAGAAGAGAAAGGAAACAGCAGCAGCTCTACAAGAGGAAAATATGCAGTAGAGCCAGAATTAAAGGAAGATCAAAGAAAATTATTTTTGCTACGTGTGTGCATAAGAGGTGGATAACAGAAAATATTTTTCTTTTCCCATAGTTTGGAAGCTCCTGTGATCCTCAGAATATTTTATTATTATCAATGTGGGAATGCAACCACACACTAAGCTGAATGCTTTCCACTGTCACTCAGCAAAGTACTTGAAATTTGCAAAATGTACTTTAGCACATGTCATTCTCTTTACCCATTGTATTTGGTGTATTTAGAAGTGACAGTAGGACCATGAGGCAAATAATGATCAAGTGGTCCTTTTCCTTCCAGAGTGTTTCAGCTTCTCAAGGGGCTTGATTATTTACAGCATTCATTGCTCATTACAGGTAGTTACTGGATCAAAAAACTGATGCACTTCATCTGACCAGTTGTTATTCTATACCATTTAAGAGTTTTAAACTAAAAAATACACAATAAGCAACAACCAAAACAAGATAGTCAGAGCCACAGTCATGTATACTTAATGTCATCTCCTTAACAACACTTGATCTATGAAAAAAGAATAAAGGTAAAAAAACCACCACCAAAACAAACCCAAGGGGAAAAAATCAGAAGCACAGAGTGATATTTATTTAAATGAAAAGGTGCATTAAATATTTGCTTTATTTTTGTTTTTCTCTGTATAATTTGACCATCACATGATTTTCAGAGTAGAAAATTATCACTATGCCATAGAAAACATTAAATGTCAATATAGCATGTAAATTAAATTATACAGGTTAAAGTCCCCAATAGGCATAATTAGAGCAAAAACTGAACTAAAGTGAATAAATAGTATTTGTGCATTGATATTTGGAGAAATAAAGTCCTAACCACAAGGATATAACAGGTATTCAGAAGCATCAAAAAAAGAAAAAAAAAAACAAACAAGGAAAATCAGACAAATAAGCTTAACCAAAATGGTCAAAGAAATTACTTGGTTCTTATGAAAGGAAGTACGTAACTTAACCTAATTCCAGAATAAAATGATCAAATTTTCCTATGACATGAGAGAAGATAAATAATTTCCTAAAAAGCCAACCTGCTGAATTACTGAATATATTGTTGGGAAAGAAAATTCATTGACATTAGGAGTAGAATACAACAGACAGGATAAGTGCTGAGAAGTGAAAGAGTTGGACTCAACAGTTCAAAAGTTCACAAGTTCTGTGTTCTTACACGATGTGATAACTGGTTTCAACTTTGTCAACAAGTGATTAAACTTATCTCTTGAAGCTGCCCTGCTGTGTAGAGAGCATATGGATATCCAGAATTACCTAGGGAAAAACAGCAAAACTAAAATAAAAACCAAAGTTTGACTGAAAATTCTCTAACTGAAATAATTTTTTGAGTCAGTTAAAGGTCAGTCTTGTTGTGATTAATTAGGATCATGATATAATTACCCATAAAGGGTCCCACCATCTGTTCGTGAAAGGATTTGCAGCTATGCTGAAGTAACACTGTTTTCAATCTCTATCACTACTCTGGGTCTGACTCTAGTTCTAGTGGAGCCTCTTTCTCTCTAATCCACAGTTAAATGCTCTAGTGTAGTGCACAGGGGGATTTCCCAAACTGGGGGGACCTTGAGGAGGGCCCAAAGACCCACTAGGAGCCCACAGCTCATAAGACAGCAGCTAATGAGACCTTGACAGACCAGGAGCAACAGCCAAGTTCCCACACACAAGGATCTGGAGCACAGATCTGATGAGGAGCAGCTGAAGGAGCTGGGGATATTTAGCCTGAAGAAAAGGGGTCTCAGTGGAGATCTCATCACTCTCTACAACTGCCTGGAAGGAGGTTGTAATGAGGTGGAGTTTAGTCCCTTCTTCCAAGTGACACGCAATAAGACAAGAACAAATGCCCTCAAGTTGTACCAGAGAAGGTTCAGACTGGGCATTAGGAAAAATATTTTCGCCAAAAAGGTGGGGTTTTTGGTAAAAGCATTGCACAGGTTGACCATGTAACTGGATGATGAGTCACCATTCCTGGAGATACTTGAAAGATATGTAGATGTGGGGCTCGGGGATAGGGTTTAGTCCTGGACTTGGCAGTGCTGGGTTAGAAGCTGGACATGGTCTTAAAGGCCCTTTCCAACATGATGAATTTTCTGATTCTATGAAATATTAAGTACATAGTCAAAATGTCACCAGTACATTAAAAGACTGAATAAAACAAAAATGCAATGAAAACCACATTTTGTCAAATTAAGCAACAAAAGTCCACAACAGCTATAAAGAAAGCTACAAAATTATTCATCCATGTTGTTCTGAGTTGCACAAATTATTTTTCTGCATTCTCAAGTCTTCTGCATTTTTCATGGTTTAAGTCAAAGTTTCTTTTTCAATACCGTGTGTTAATATGTTCAATAAACCTTTTGCTAAACCAAGATTAAGTGAAATGATTGATGATACTGAAACAAAAAAGTGTTTTGATGCATCATTATGTAGTTTCTCAAGACACCTCTATTTATAATACATGCCAGTTATGCCAGTTTTTTTCATATTGATTCCCTCTACTGGGTATGGCAGACAAGCAGAAGCGAGTGGTCTCAGTGACATTCATTTACCACAGGTGATTTCCATTGTGCTGAATACATTGTTATTAAAAAGAAATTATTAAGGGGTGGTTTTGTTCTTAAGCATTATACAATAAACTAGTAATTCATTCCAACAACTTAATAAACAAATTATTGTTTACTTTCTTACAATATATACAATTCATATTTATCTAGGCAGGGGAGGAATCTTGAGAGTGTTGTCAGATTTGAAGGATAAATTTTAAAGATATCCATTTTTTTCCCCTATTCTCGTGTCTCTTTCATCTTATGTTTGTCATTTTTCAGTCCCTGAATTTCCACATTTCTGCTTCAAGAACTCACACTAAATGCAAGGTTAACCATTTAATGCATCTTTTTCAGGCAGACTTTCCATGACACATGTTATTACCAAATTTAACATGTGTATCTTATGCTTCAAAAGTGTTCCTTTTCCTTTCTTCAAGGAAAGTTAAAAGTTAATAGCTGAGATTTTTTAAAGAAACCTTTGGAAATCGACACAGATGAAAGAGTTCCATACCTACAAGTTATTTCATGGAGTAAAAAATCATAGACTCTTCTGATCACTAAATTCATCTAAATTAAAAGTGGTCTTGAAATTTTTCCTGTCAGAATAGCTCCTACTTGAAGGCTATGCAAAAATCTGTTACTGCCTTATGTTACCAAAACGGGCACTACTAGCTCACAGTTTTTGCCCAGGAGACTGAGGAGGGGGGCCAGGCACTGTTCACGGTTATCCCAGTCACACAATTGCACTGCCCTGTCTCTGCGAGGAGAGCCACAGGACAAAGCACTGAGAGCATCATAGCTCCAATCTCACTGTTAACAAAAGCAAAAACAGTATATTAGAGACTATATAGTGTTTATGAGAAAAAAAAAATCTGTCTTCATTGTTCAATAATGCAGCAGAAAATACAAAGAGGTTGTAAAATACAGTTCTGCAAAAAGCAAAGTTGGGAAACTTCGAAGATACCTCTTCATTTGCACACTATGAAATCACATGTTTCCATATAGATTACACATGGTGGATTTAGTTCTAGCTGTAATTCTTGATTACTACCATGCAAGTCAAAAAGCAGGAGGTTGCATAGAGAATTAAACAGATAAATATTTTTATAAGGATTAAAAAGGAGAAAATGCTAATTTTAAGTTTTGTATAGTGTAAGTTGTCAACTGATACTGCACAGTATTGTTACAGATGTTATTCTACCTCCCCAATCTTCCTCCAGTTAATTCAATAAATATGCTTAGTACAGCAAATGTCAGCATTGAGCATCTAATTCATTTCCACTGTACGAACACTAAGCATTTTGGATACAGGAGAGGAAATCAAAACTACACAAAGGAGTCATTTTCATGGACATCAGGGTATATCAGCTTTCTTATCTGAATTTAAACACCTGCAAAACATTAGTTTGCCTAAGAGCAGTTAGGAAAGCTTTATTTCATCTAAACTGTTTAAATAGAACTGGTATTGTGCTGAAAGAGCCTTTCTCCCTTTCCCCACAGGACACAAATATAGGTTGCTTACAGGTCGAGACTTAATGACTTCTAAATACTTCCAGGTATTGAGTGTATTTCAAGGGAATTCCTTCACATGGTTTTCATCTCAGAGTCTGTGTACTACAGAAGGATAAGGGAATTAAGTTTTGCAGCCACACAGATTATTTGGGGTAGTTATGGAAGTCTCAGGAAATAAAGTAGCACTTCAGTTTCATATAAAGCTTGATCCTGATAAAGACTTCATTCACTGCTTTCTCCAACTTTCACAGAAGTTCCTGAACTACACAGGTGACAAACACTATGTGCTGCCCAAGGAAACTCTGAAGAATAGCAGAGCTGTGCTGAGCAGCCTCTGAAAACCTGACCACAGCAGGTGTTTCAGCAGCTTGTATTATGCCAACCCACTTTCTTAGCCTTACACCCTCTCATCTGTGCATAATGCAGTTACTTTATTCATTCCAGCTTACTCTAAGAGTGAACATCTCCCTGACACAATCCTCAGATAAATTTCATGTTTACTAGTAGATTTTAATTCTCTAAATTTCCAAAGAAAAGCTCAGGTCTTGGAGTGAATTTGGAGCTTAGTTCTCATTTCCACGGATTTCAAGAATATGAAACTTTAGGAACTAAGGACAGACTTTTAGATAACAATCTTTAAAAGTTGTTAGATTAGCAATCTGTAATGGATAGGTGAAACCAAAATATGACAATTACATTCCTGCTTGGTTTATGAAACAAGAAAAATATTCTCAGTGAAGGATACTTAAGATTTACTGTTACATAAGCAAAGACAAATGTGTATAGGTGTCAGTCAGCTGTCAGACAACACATATCCAACATTAAGTACACAGGAAGAGAGGAGCAGCATCACGCAATAAAACTTCCATAATCCTTCACTTTTCATTCTATGGCCCAGTGATTAAGGGACTGAAGTGACTCAAAATGAAGGGAATAAAGCCTATTCTTGCTTTTCCAAGATAACTCTGCTGAGTAATCTTTGGCAAACCACTTGACTTTGCTACATGTCAGCAACTCAACTTGACAAATTGCTGTAACACTTAATTCTTTTATAAACCACCTTGACATCCAGTGATGAAGACAAGTTTTATGGCAAAAAAAAAAAAAAAGAAACAGTTCTGAGTCATTTAATAATATGCTTGCTTAATAAGACTCATAAGTGGTATAACAGTTTGACTTTTTTCAGCTTAGAAAGGGATGAGCTTATAAAGCAAGATGCATTTGAACTTTTAATTTAGATACTCTCTCTATAAGATTGTTCCTTCCAACACTTCCAGGACATAAAACAATTTCAGTTCATTTTCCCAATACTAATACAAGACAAATATTGATTAAATATTCTTATTTAATATGTTTTAAAAATATCTCCTTTGTCTAACCTGTATCAAAACACTAAAGGACAGGGAGCTAACTATGGAACATGATTTCTTTCACTCCTTTATTTCACTTTAATTCAGAAATATTGGATCATTCTTCAGCAGTGTACTTACAAGTAGTTATAACTATATTTTTTTGGCAAAATTTTTACTTTATATGGAAATAATTCCACCTGAGGTACATCTGATGTGCTTTCAGAATTCTTTTCGTCGATACACAGAGCTGCTAAATAAAACTGAATATTGAAAGAGCATCTTGACATGAATTCTATCACACATATCACAGTACAAAATCTGATCTCTGCCCCTAGAAATTCCTATCTTGTTTTAAGAAATTGGATTGTAGAAGGCCCTCTCTCTCCTTGCAAAAATAACCTTCATATGATTAATATAAAAATATTCCTTTTCTCTCTGATAACTTTTTCAGCTGCTCCATTGAGGGTTAAACAGCCTCTAACTCATCACCTTCCTGCTTCCATCTGCAGACCACATTACAGCCTATGTTTCTTACATAATTTTATACCCTTATTAAGCATTCCAGGTTAATAGACAAGCTTTTTAAGCTTTGATAAGCTTTTCAAGGAATTTAGCTCAATTTTTAAATAAACTCATTGCCTAAACAGAGGAAAAATTCTGAGGATGAATGAAAAGGCTCAATAGAACACTATTTACATGTGTTAAGAAGTGTTGGTTTACTTCTGATAAAAAATATGGAAGACTTGGAAAGATGGGTAAAAATCTTACATCTTACACATTGTGACAAAAATCAGGATCAATGTCTCATTACACTCAAAGTATGGTATCTGCAGCTTCCCAATTAGACATGAAATATGAAATAAAAAGCTTCATGCACACATCAGTGGCTTTTCTGAGACTATAATTGCTTGAGACTGCATGAAATTGGCTTGTGCTGAACATTGGTCCAAAGAGGCTTAGACATATTATAAACTCTTCTTTCCTTTTTTATATACAATACAGGTACAATCATGAGCAAAATAAAAAGCAGCAGGGTCATGTTGTCTCTTCCACTAGAAACACCATGGTTTGCAGAAATAATTTACAAAATTTATGTTTAGTAAGTTTCAAATTCCCAGCAGTTGTAACAACACATACATTCAGGGAACATTAGGTGCAAGAAAATGCATCTAAACTTTAAATTAATGCTGTCACATTCCCACATGAACCATTCATTAAAATAAATCTAACGTTAAGCAGCTGGCACACTTCTCCATTAACATAAGATGTAATATTTTAAGTAAACAGTACCTAGAATTTAGTGCTAGAGCTCATAAATAAAGCTTATTCCAACATTTTAAACTAATTTCAAATACAATCAACCTGAGCTTGTTGTGTATTCTGTCTCTGACATTTCAAGATTAGGTCAGAAGAAAATGCTCATTAGGGCTCCTATTTTATATATATTTTTATATCCATACATCAGTATCCTGATAGAGATACACATGCCTGTGTACTGCTACACATGATAGAGATACACTTTTATTCTAGAATAAAAGATGAATAAAAAGAATAAAAGAATAAATAAAATAAAATAGAATAAAAGATGGAAATGATTTTTCAAAATACTTTGCCTGACAGAAGTTACCTTAAAATGAAACAATATTGCAATAAATTTTGACTGCACATAACATTTAGATAAACGTTGTCTGAATCTACCAGGCAACCACGAATTATGCACATCTAAAGCTCCATCACTAGATATTTGTAGAGATGCAGCAACAGAAGAGTAAAATATATCCTTATACCACAACTCACAGATGCTACAGCACAGGCTCTAGTTGGATAAAGTGATTAATTGAAAGAGATGTCTGTTGTTACATTGATTTTGAAAGAGGACAATATACAGCTCCACATAAGAGTATGGTCCACTTTCTCCTCATTGTGTTAAATAGTAAAATATTTATATATTATTATGTATTATTTCATAGCAAAATCTACTATTTGAATAAATTAGATGCTTGGCATCCAGCTTGTCTCTAATGAATGGCATGTTTTCGAGCCAAATCTTAAAGCATGACATTTGACTGAACCTTATATCACTTGCTTTTGTTTTAATGCTTTTGTTTAAAAAAAAGGCCTCTCTGGGCTCCATAGATAATATGTCTAATGTAGAAACCACAAGCTTCACGAAGCATATGTATTGAAAGATATGAGGACTGTGACAGCAAAGGTGCTCATTGATCTAACAGAAGTTTTGACTAACATGTACTTAGAACATAGTAACTGCTTAAATACCAAAGTAAGTTCTTAGTCTCAGAGGTGGGAGTTTTGCTGGTTATTTGGTTTGTTTGAGGGTTTTGTTCATTTTGGATTATTTTTAAACAATAATCAAAAGAATCTAAAATCCCAGAAGAATTAATTCA
The DNA here is from genome assembly GCA_013399895.1 of Serilophus lunatus. Lineage (NCBI taxonomy): Eukaryota > Metazoa > Chordata > Aves > Passeriformes > Eurylaimidae > Serilophus > Serilophus lunatus. The sequence continues at coordinate 647,445 of VXBA01004426.1, read as the reverse complement.
GGCTCTCAATACTTCCTCAGTGCTTAAGCTAATTTAGTATCACACCTGAAGAAACAATTCCTTTATTTAGGATGTGTATTTGTTCTGGGTTTTGGTGCGTTTGGTTTTTTTTTAGGGAAGCATGATACTTTTATCTTTTTCAATAGAGATTAACTCTGCTGGGAAATACAAACAGCACATCTTTCTCCCTCACATTCAATAGCAACCAGACAGCAACATCAAAAAAATGTAAGGTTTTCTTTGTTATTTACTGAAAGTAAGAAAAAATAATAAAGGATCTTTGACCATGTCAAAACTAGTGCAGACATTTCTAACTGTTTGAAAACTATAGACAACAGCAGAACAAAAGATCGTCTGAAGATGCAAGGAAGGCATCTCCAAAAAGTTTCATTCCTCTTCTGTCTAGGAGCAAAAGAGAAGTAGCATTTGTTTTCTTTCAATACCCTATTCCCAAGGATGAAAAGTTCATATCCAAGAACATGTGTAATTGATAAAACTAATAGTGTGAAAAGCAAACATCCGAATTTCCTTCAACAAAAGATACTGTTGTTCAAACCAGTGGAGACAGGAAAGGCTGAAAATTTTCTCCAGTACCCTACACCTTAGTCAGGATAAGGGGTCTCCTCAGATCTCATCTGTCAATAAATACTGATTTTAAAAAAAGTTCCCAGTAGCTACTTGTGTGCCTATAGAAGGAAGTTGTGTTTCTCAGCCAGATCAAACTGACAATAAACTTGGCTTTCATATATTTATCAACAATCTCGATGCATCAATTGAATGCATCATTAGCAAGTTTGCTGATGATGCCAAACTGGGAAGTGCTGTTGACTCTCTTGAGAAGCAAACTGCTTTGCAGAGGGATCCATACAGATTGCACCATTCACATCAAGTGAGCAAGTCCATACGTTGTATCCTGCACCTGGAATGGAGTAAAACCAGGCACGACTACTAAGAGGGAAAGGAGAGGCTGGAGAGCACACAGGACTCAAATTTCTTTAACATTAGTAAGAATGTGAGATCTGGGGATTTGCTCCTCCTCAAAATAAAAGGGACAGAAAATAAATGAACAGCTGAAGTGGGAGACTGGTTCAGTAGCTATACTCACAGCCTCACTGTCCCTAATACACCATGGATTGTGTTTGATGTCAAAGCTCTTTTTTTTCCTTTCTTTTTCCGCGTATGAACAAAGACACAGATCTAAACTACAGTCACTTAATGCATAATATTTAAAAACCTTTCAAGTATTGAAACAAAATATTTTTCCATGGTACCTAAAAATAAAAGAAGCTCCTGTTCATTTGCTTTTCAGGCTCTACTGTGGAGAAAGCAGAAGCTTAGATTAGTATTTACCAGAGAAAGTTGCTTGTTTCTTACAAGCAACTCACATAACGCTTATTGTTAATGGACACAACTGACTCCTAGTCTCCTAGAACAGGCAAAAGGACAATACTATCCAAGCTCACAGAGGACATCTTCAGGGAAAAACACCTTTAAAAAAGGAGAGAGTGAGGGAAGAGAGACCATATTGCAGATGTATGTGTTGCTAGCAGTGAAGTAAGTGTGATTGATAGCACTGTCATTGAAGAGAGCACAGTTCAACTGTAGCTATTTTTATGGACAGAATACTATGAAGTAGCTACTGCACAGGCAAAACATTGCCTAAAAGAAAATAAGATAAATAGGCATCTATACTAGGGAAAAGAGAGTTTGAGAATACATCAAGGATTGATCTTTAATGGAAATAATATCAGTTGCCTCATTTCAGTTTCAAAATATTTGCTTTATCTGTATTTTAAAAGAAAATTATCTAAGTGATCAGAACCCTTTAAAAAACAGATCTTGAGTTTTTCAATAGTTGGTTTGCACAGCTGGCCATATCAGTTCTTAAAACAGAGGGCAGCCAACTCCTACTCTCTTTCTACCAAGATGTAGGAAAAAACAAATATTTTTTTTCCCCACTTAAAAACACACTTTGGTGCAATCCCACAGAACATTATAAAGCATAATCTGAGTGCAAGGAAGAAGGATTCTATGCAACATTCCAGTCTATGTTACTGTCATTCAGTTAACTTTTACATTTCTGACACTGAAGTATGAGGAAAAAATAGTTTCAAAACGATTATGCAGCACCAGTCTTAACATCAGAGGAAAGCCCAGAAAATCCAGAAAAATAGTACATCATTCTCTTCAATACAATTTGATTATGAATATTTGAATTACATCATTATCAGATATCAAAACAGTTGTACATTAATAAAGCATTTTGGCTAAATCAAGTCATCAGTGACAGGTAGATATCATGCAAATAACTCAGCTGTTAACTCTGACATCTTCAAATTACTCCTAGAAATCTTCTTAATCTGCTTTTATGACAGACACAGTTTTGAAATTACTATTCAAACATTTACATAAAAGGATGGTATAGTAACTTACCCGTGAGTTAATCACAAAAGATATTCATCTTTGTCTATTTAAAGGAGATTATATGTCTGAACCAAGGTCAGACTTCCACTGTACCACCATCCACTACTAAAAAAAAGAAAAGAAAGTTCACAATATCATTTTGCTAAGTCGTATTATAGGAACAGACACCTGTTGATAACTACTATGGTTCCTGGGACATTCTGCCAAAGCCAAATATTCCAGAGCTTACATTTTCATGCAGCTACCTATAAAGTTAAGGTAAGATGAAAAATTCACCTTCTAAACAGAGAAACAAAATTCTACTTACAGCTTAGCATTTATAGCAAACAATATTCCTTGTAAATTGGTAGATACAGAAGATAAGGAACATGAAATGATGAAGATAGAGGACTAAAAAGGTTATCTTTTCAATTTGAGGGAAATCAAAGTCATTAAAGACCCCTGATGTTTTAAATTTACTGATGAGAAAAAAACGAAAGAGTAACCCATATGTCAGAACTTATAAAGATATAGGAAAAATATGGGGGGAAACACTAATATTTTCCAAATTCACTGCATCTCCCAGTTGCCCAGCAACCTGAGATCACCAGGTGACTGCAGAAGGCTACAGACTAGATGCAGGAAATACTTGGAAAGCCTGAACTTAAAAAGCATTTAATTATGAAGCATCTCACTCTCAGAAATAATTCAGAAATACAGTATCATGCTTATTCAATTCCTGGGGAAAATGGAAAACCAGAATGATTCCAGGCCACGCAGTTTTAAACAGACAACAATTTCTTCAGTGAAATGCCAATATAGGAACTACATATAATCCTTCATTTCTCTGATTATTAGGTAGAAAGCCAAAATCAAAGGCTTCTCTTTGGTATCTACAGCAGAGAACCCACCTTTGGGAAGGGCAGCCAGCAAATGCTCTTCCAGGGAACATGATCATGCTCAGTAGAAAAGGAGGCAGTGATCATTGTACCTCCTGCAAACATATCTTGCTGAAGGAAAGTATGTGAAGGGAATACGAAACATAGGTATTATTAAAACCATTCTGCCAGAAGGTGTCTTCTGTTCCAAGCTGGTATTATTTGCGCTTGGAAAACACACAAACATTCTAAAAGCCATCCTGCTAGTTTAAACTTGAAACATAGGTCTTATTTTATATTTCTCCTAACATCACTTCGATGGTAAAAATGTTATTTATTCTCAACTCTGTCATGGAAGACACCTTGGCCCATATGTATAAAGGCTCAGTTTTCTGGGCAAGTCAATAAACATTATGTTAATTGCTAACAATCAGTTTTTCAAGTTATCATAATAAAAATAGAAGTGAAAACATATTCACCATGGTTTTCACAAGTTCAGCATTCAGGATTAATTTAAAGAACTAAGAAAAGTTTCATATTAATACAGGAACTAATTAAACTTGATTTGAACATAAGGGGCTGTTCTTCCAACACTGCTGCTTTTCTGTTGCCATGGTATGAGAGTACAATAAAGACCTTCTGCTCTCTACAAGAAGAGAAGCAGCGGTAAATTGAAGAGAATAAAGAGAGCAAAATCTTTATGCTAAAAAGTTACAAGGCAGGTCAACTCATAGGTGATCAAATAAAAAATCCTACTGCTCCTGGCTTTGTCTCACAGGGAAAACACTCTTTCCACATCACAGCAGGAGCAGATGAGCACAGCCAACTTGTATTTCTGCAGCTTGGGTTTACTTGTCATCAAGTACCAGAAACATCTTGTACTCACTGTCTATGTTGTTTTGCTATCATTAACAGTGAATCAAGATATTACTCAGTAAGAACAGATATCAGACAACCATATCCATTTTCAAGGATCTGCTTAGTATTCATCAACTTACTAGCTTCAACTAGAAATTTCTATGCTAATATTACACCTCATTACAATAAGGAAGCTACCAGCTGTGTTAAGAATAAATTTCACTCGTGTCTCCTTTTCATTCCCTCGCTCATACACACAGCATGGTCTGGGGTTTAAAATTAGAGCATACAAAACCTCCCATGGCATTTTTTGTCATTTAATTTTCATCTTCATCTGACTTTGTAGGCCTTGAAGTAAACAGCAATAACTGAAAACAGCAGATGCTTCTATTTGGGTTTTGTCTAGGTAAGTGTTGCAACAGAACAAGTCCAGTATAACCATTACTTTTGACATCTTTGAGACCTGGACTGCCCTGTAATTTAGCCTGCATAGAAAGATAGCTTAATTACACAAATTAAACTAAGCATACTTACATAAGCATCCAATTATAGCTTAAAACAACACTCAACATGCATATCCATCTGTCATTGAATATATCTGTTTTTAAGACATAAGAGTGTGCTCAGCTTTTTCCTTTCCAAACACATTCAATATTTTTGAAGCTACAGGAAAACAAAAATGGCAAAACAAGCATTTGGAATGCAATAACACATTACCTTGACAATTCAAAACAAATTTACAGGACAATCTGCCTGTATTCTCCTAATTATCCCCTCAAATCCATGTGATTTTTTTTTAAACTAACAACTACAGATAATACTAGAACTAACCACTTGCCAACACAAAAGTAGTTTGAAATTCTTCTAACTTTTGAAAATATTGCTCAATGTCTCTTTCATTCTAGGATAAACTATCAGCATTTCTGCCACTGAAAGATGAAATGACATTTAAATATGTCTCAGGAGAATAGGAGTCAATCAGTAGCGCAGGAAAAGATAAATGCATGATGAGATATATTTGGAAGGTGCTGTAATGACACACTGTTTTGCAGTAGGAGGCATTAAAAACTCCTACTATTAGTCACTTCTTCTGACTACAGAATTATGATACTGCTTTTACCAGAGTCACACACAGTACCAGCTGCAATTACCCAAGAAACTTAATGTTTAGTTGCCAATGACAACCACAGTATACATACCCTAAGACTTGACCATCATTAACATATCTGTCCACATTATCTGTGCCTAAAATTTTATTTTCAAAAAATACCTTCCTTTAAGACACTATTTCCTTCCTTAGCTAAATGCTCCTACAAAGTAGAAAGAAGTGTAATATTTAAGATTTGTGTAATATCTACAAGAAATCAAAAGTCCTTTTCAGTCATGATAACATTGAATTTACACACGTGATTAAAGATATTTCAGTCTGGAAATAGCAAATCAGAATCACAGAACCATTTGGGTTGGAGAAGACCTAAAACATCATTTAGTTCCAGGCCCTCTTCCATGGAAAAAAACCCAGCTAACAAAATAAGTCAGGCTTTTGGTAAGATTCTGAAACAATCACTATGAAGAAATAATGGAATTAAAAATACCTACTTCATTTTCTATAAATGCTTGAATAGAATTCTGCTTTCTTTCTCATTAGGCTGCTTAATAAATGAAGGTCCATTATTCCTTACTTGAATAAATGATGGCAATGTGAGGAAAAGCTATCTTACTGAGGCATATCTCCAAATACTTGCAGCATGTGAGGCAGATTCATTCAAAGATGCCTCACTAAACCGCCCAAACCCTGTGTGGATAGCACAGCATTCCTTAACAAGGATAGCCAGATCTGGGATCAAACTGAATACGCCATACTCGAGCTCATTACAGTACGCACATGGACTTGGAAGAAATATTCATGAATTACTATTAACCTGGTTAAGTCCAACTGTGAACACTTGTTTTGAAAAATTCCTGTTTGTGGGCACGAATTAAGCATTAAAGTGCCTTAGAGTATTTGTAACAAATTCAAATTTTATTACCTAAATAAAAACAAGCCTCAATTTATAATCCAACCCATCATTGGCCCATATCAAAGAATTACCACAATAATAAGCTAAGGTTTAAGTTAACATTGTATTTCTAGAATTCCTTTTACACAAACAACAGTTACCTTGCAAAAGTGAACAGCAACAAGACACACAAGGAGTGTCAGTGTAAAGCAACAACTCATTCTGCACACTGGCTTCTACCCATACAAAAACTGACACCAGAATGGGATCCAAAGTGACAAAATCAAGTCAACACAAGTCAAAATGCCTTTTGTTTTTTTTTGTTTTTGCACAAAGCTTATGACAAACATTGATAGACTTCAGTGAATACATAACTGAAATTTTTATATTCATTCCTTCTAATTAGAAAGTCAAACCTACCTCAAACTATCTTTAAGTAAATGGAAAAGTTAATTTTAAATTTCTTCCCTTAACTCCCTTGCTGTCACAGGAACCCAGGAAATGCACATTCTGGGGCTTGGAGGAAACAGTTTAGCAGACTTTTTATTCATTCCACTAAAGCTTTTTAATAAAGCACAATATACTCACCTGGCTGAGACACAGGCAAAAGAACTGCCTGAATTCTGAGCTGATTCCCTACTACATAATTACCTGTACATATAAAGTATTGATTTAATACAAGGAGTCTTCCAGTTATACAATTACCACTTCTTGGAATGAACCTGCATTAATCTCAAAAATTTGGTATGGAAGGTTGGTTTAGATGCCATAATTTTTTCTTTAAATATTTCTATTTCAGAACTTTTTATAAACCAAACCACAAAAAAGGTTAATTTTCTAGAACTTAAGAGGTCAATCTTTAGTATTTAGAAACAGAAGAAAGTTAACAAATGATTTGGTTCTGTTAATTAAAACTTGTGCTTGTTCTCAGGGGTTTTTATGCTGAAAAAGAGTTTCTTTACAATATATCCAATACAGCTGTACAGAAAAATTCCCAGTTGTATGTTATGTTTCTCCTCTTTCAATACCCACCAAAAAGACTACTCCTTCTTTTAATTAGGAGCTTATTTCCTCTAATGGTTTCCGTTTGTGTCAGACGAAATTAATAAATAATTGCAACAATTTGTGAACACTGAAACATCAGAACCTCTTTACTCTGGTGCACAAGAGTATTTTTACTGGTTAGTAGAATATTTGTATTCACCAGCAAAAAGTTTCTCACATTACCTCTTGCATTTAAAATTTCAAGTATGCTAAAAATTTTCTGGCAAAAACTCCACAGCTTAAGAATTCTAATTTACCAAGTTCTTTTGTCAGGAATTGTTATTTTTAAAATAGTGCAGAACATTTCTGACTTGTCAGAGAACTGTATTTTATCATGAATCTTAATTTTATAATGACACAGATTTGTTAGAATCTGAAAAGTGCATTTAACCCTGTTCAATTTCATACAATTGGCATCTTGTTCAATAATTTAATGTAATATACATCTAGCAACCTAATAATACTTAAATTCCAAAAAGATCTAGCACCACTTTCTTTAAAGGCAATACAAATTTTATGTCCAAACCAGACTTCTATTCTACCATCTTCTTATCATCACAGCATCCAAAATGCAAATAGGAATTATTACACTCACTCAATGCCAGTCATGTCTATCAAGAATTTGCATTTACACCAAGATGCCAGAAAACAAGTGAAATACCAACAGCATGACTGTATTTGGCAGTGGCATATTCTCATATTCCCTTCAGAATATTAAACATTGACAGCAAAAAGAACTGAATCATGAATGAACTCTCGTCTGATATGGCCTACAGGAACAAGCTGGTACTTTAGTACATAATACTTTAACACAGTTTTCATTGTTCCACTACAGATTGCAGCAAAAAGGGTATCTAAGTTTTTCAGCTATTGGAGTAGCACAGATTTGACTGCTTTACATGCACCATTTAGAGATTCTTCAGCTTCAAACTTTTAGTCTAATTTGAAGCCTACCTTAACAGCTCAAAGACAACACTTACCTAGAGTTACATTCTCACAATCATTAGTAAAAGAGTTTAAAGACTCCTCTTCAAACCAACTAGAATTCTCCAGGAATACATCAATACTTCCTTTTACATGCTTCAGTGCACCAGAAAAATTATTTGAGAAATAACAAAAAATGAAATTGAATTTTCTGCTTGTGTGCCACAATCCAGGAGATCCCAGCCAACGTTATGTTCTTTAGTTCATTTTTGTTCCTAATGCTTTTAACAACAAGTAGTCAGAAAAAAATCTTGTTACAATACCTGCTCTAGCTCCAAATCAATTTCATTCAAAAGCAGCTAAAACTTATTTCATAGAATCAGTTTACAGGAACATGGGCATTTTCACAGTCAGAAAAGAAACATAAAAACTCCTTCTTCAAATTACGCCACAGTTCTTAGAGCAGCTCAAGAATAAAACCCATGATTTCACTAAATTTAAGTCGAGCACCTTAATTTTAAATTAATGCTGCCTCTGCAGGTTGTTTCTTATTTGATCCTTTACTAAAGGTCGTGATATATAACTTTTCTTCCTCTTCCTAAACAAGCTTTTCTATTTGAATCATTAATAATATTCTATAACATTCTCTTCAGTGAAGTAAAACATGTTTCTCCTACCAACGCCTCTGTAAAAACAGAGGGAGTTGTGACACAGTGTATTGGTTTTTCTGTGGCCAGGTTTTGGTGGCAGTGGGGGGGGGCTGAGGGAGAGGCTTCTTCGAGAAGCTGCTGGAAGTTTCCCTGTGCCCAGGCTGGGCCCGCTGCTGGCCAAGGCCGGGCCAATCAGTAGTTGGCAGAACGCCTCTGTGATAACATAGTTAAGAAGGAAGAAAAAAAAAAGTAGTAGGAGATGAAGATGGCTGTTGGAGAGGAGCAGGGTGAGAGCCTGTGAACAACAACGCAGACACCAAGGTCAGTGCAGAAGGAGGGGCAGGAGATGCTCCTGGCGCCGGAGCTGAGATCCAGCTGCAGCCCATGGTGCAGCCCATGGTGAAGCAGCTGTGCCCCTGCAGCCCATGGAGGAGCACAGGAGTGCAGAGATCCACCTGCAGCCCGTGGAGGAGCCACGCCGGAGCAGGTGGATGCTGGGGAAGGCTGTAGCCCGTGGGAGACCCAAGGTGGAGCTGGGTCCTGGCATGGGACTGTAGCCTGTGGGGAGAGGAGCCCACTTAGAGTAAGATTCTCCTGTTAGGATGCGTGGCTCGTGGGGCCCACGCTGGAGCAGCCTGTGC